>CM019826.1:147021942-147178937 GCA_009763385.1 Coix lacryma-jobi var. lacryma-jobi | reverse complement strand
GTTGGCGTTGTTGCAAATCTCCCAAACAGAAGAGCCCATGCTCTGGAGATAGGCCGACATGCGTATCTTCCAATACGCATAGTTCGTCCCATCGAAAAACGGCGGTTTGCCCACGCCGCGATCCATGTCGCCTTCGGTGGATCTGGAACCGGCTAAGGTGGAAGATCCTTAACCTGCTCCGATACCAATTGAAGGACCGAGAAGCTACCCGAAAGCGACCAGAGGGGGGGTGAATGGGAGCTTCAAAATTTCCTTTCGGACACTAGATGCCACTGTCCCAAAATCAACCCAAGAGCGAACCTAGAGCTTGCTAATGTCCACGACCCTAGATGTAGGGTGGATGCTTCTAGAAGCACAGCGGGACACTAGACAACCTAGAAAGCCGACGCAAAAGACGGAACTCAACTCCGATCAGGACGAACGAACCGCGAACGAAACGCGCGAAACTGGATCGACCGGACTCTGGCCAGCGTCCGTCAGCAGGGACCGGACGCGTCCGGTCGTCAGAAAACAGCTCTGGGAGCTCTTGTTCGTGACCGGACTCACGAGTACGGAGCGTCCGGTCGTGTACAGTGCGTCCGGTCGAAACCGACAAAGCCAGAAACAGTGCAAGCGTAGCGTCCGGTCGAAATGCAAACAGAGCGTCCGGTCGAGAGCGTCCGGTCAGTACGCAGAAAAGCTTGGCGCCGTGCTCAACGACCGGACTCTGAAAGCGTGCGTCCGGTCAGACCGACAGAGCGTCCGGTCACCCCGCGACTGCACTGAAACTCCGGCGATTCGACCCGATCTCCTCCGAATCAAGTGCTCTAGGCTTGGGATTCGATCTGAGGAGTCACAAGGAGGTTAGTGAGCTATCTCTAAGAGATCATGGCTCGAACCTAACTCCAAATCGGTGAATCGAAGGAATTCGGGGGAAAGAAGAAAAAGAGACCCGAAACTAAAACTTGATCGATCTCCTAGACCGTGAGGTTTGAGATGATTTCTTTCGGTGGAAAGAAGTGCCTCACGATCTAGAGCAACTCAGTTCAAACGGAATCGTAAAAGATGAACCGAGCACAAAATCAAGCGACGGGAAAACTCAAGGCACAAAGCAATCCGCGAAGAACATGATGAACATGAAATCAAAACGCGAATTGACACCAAGAGATGGGATCCAAGGTGAGGATACGGCCTCACTTCCTCGAATCAACGGTACACAGAGTGGAGTCTCTCTGCGGATCTCAACTAGCTAAAGCAGGGGTGTGGGAGAGTGGAAACCCTAGGAAATGAAAGCTCTAACTGAGATTGAGATAGGAGGAGGGTGTCTCCCCTAGACTACTTATACTAACCTAGCCTAAGTCTATTTCCTACTCTACCCCTCTCTACTCTAATTACAGAGCGGACCAGCCTAACCCTAAGGCTATTCTAGTCCACCCGCTGGTGGTAGGTAGATCCGACGGCCACGCCCGCACGGTCTTCCGCGTCGCCTCCACGCAACCTTCAGATCGCCGCCACGTGCCGCCACCACTCTGCACCCCCGGTTTTGTGGCCCAAACCGGGAAACCAGCCTTTTCCTTCAGCCCCCCGGTTTTGAGGCCCAAACCGGGAAACCAGCCTCCAGCCCGAGTTTTGTGCCCAAACTCGGAAACCCGCAGCGCCCGAGTTTTGAGGCCCAAACTCGGAAACCGGCCCACGCCCAGGTTTGAGGCTCAACCTGGGAAACCGTCGCGCCCAGGTTTTGTGGCTCAACCTGGAAACCCAGCACCCAGGTTTTGAGGCCCAAACCTGGAAACCGTCCACCGTTGGTTTTTCCCGGGCTCTACCAACAAACCGGCGTCGTAGAGGGGGATGCACCGCCTGTGCACCCCTTCCACCGACATGATTGCACTTCTCCGCTTGTCGCTGTCGCAGGCTGCCAGCCACCACAGCTGATCCTCCGGCCTCCAGTCCATCAGTCCAAGTCCACGTCCGCCCTTCACCGTCCGATACATCGGCATGGCACGTCCGCCGCACGGCACGCCCCCATCCTTCATCGCGCCCGGTCCGTCGGCACGGCACGTCGCAACTTGACCTTCACCCGCCATCGATCACTGTCTCCGAGCTCGACACCTGCACAACACAAGCCAAAGAACATGCGCATCATCTCCGTTGACAATCACTCATCACACAGAGACTCGGCATACACCCATGTATCCGCACAACATTGACCAAATTGAATAATAAACGGAAACGTTAATAGCGGTCATAAAAAAACAAAGTGGCTCAGGCTCCACGAAGCATAATAGGGTTCTCAAACAAGTTATCTAACAAATATATCACCTATCCATATAGTCAACACAAGCCTAGCTAGGTGTGTACGGCTGACGAGGCCGCCTCCGATGCCTCGGCTGCGACAGGTCCATGTTCGGCGTGAACGTGACGTCCGTGCCGGTTTCTCGTGCGCGTGGCTGCCGGCGTGGTGACCCCTGCGTCTGACTAGGTCCCTGCAACATTCAAAATAAATGTTAGCAAACAACTTAAATATATCTGACGAACTTAAATGTATAAGCGGTCAACTTATGTACCTGCACGTCCTCCTGAGTATGTAGTGGAGCTCCACCTAGCTGTGAGTACCCCAGCTCCTGTGCTGCGCCCTGCTCTGGCCAAGGGCCCAGCCAGGGCGGTGTAGTAGCCACTAGGGTAGTCGTAAGCACCAGGTACCTGCCACCCCGTGTCGTCCAGGCCACCTCTGGAGGAGGACCCTCCAGCGTAGTGCGAGCTGCTATGGCCGAGGGCCATGTAGCCTGCACTAGCCGTGTAGGGTGGTGTCGTGCGCTCGACGTACTGCTCCTCGTCCTCCTCCTCTCCTCCCCCTCCTCCTCGGGCTGCTCCTCTGCAGTGGGGCCCTTTCCACGTGGATCCGCACAGAAGTGCATCCCGTCGAGCGTCGGACGACGCTGCTGCTGCTGGGACAGTGTCTGAAACCAAAGGGCTCGAAGGCTGAGGAAGGTGCGGTGGGGCCCACGCTGTGTCCATGCACCCAAGCTTCTGAGCAAGCTTCCTGCAGCCCTTCCTGATTTTCTGCAAATAGAAAATAATATATATTAGTACAGTTTATGATACCACGCTGATTTTCCTGATTTACAAGTGCGGTTCGAATGTGCTATGATACCTGCAGAAAAGCTTGTACCGGGCCGTGGTCCCCAGTAGAGCTGGTGTGGTGTATAAGCTGCGCTGCATCGTCGGAGTACCGAGACAGCTGCGACGCCTGCCGACACAAGACTAGGGGGTAAGTGCACCCAGTATAGAAACACAAACAATAGTTGAAGGGCATGATATATTACCACGTAGCTTTGTAGAGGGGCTCTGTCAGGCTGAGTCGATGCCCTAGTGGTAGCATCGTACGGGTCCTCGTCGTCGTCCGACTCGTCCTCAGCGGTGGCCTCGTAGTACGGTGGCTTAATGTGCAACCTGGTGCTCCGGTGCATCCACTATAGGTACTGGTCGAAGACGCCCTGGTCGTACGGCTCGCCGTCGTCAACGTCGTGCTGGTACCTGTTTGTCCAACTCAGGACATGATCAGCGTGCTCCGCGCGCCAATCAACAGGATTCTTCCGTCTGCTTTGGCGCTTCACCCTGCATTGCAAAGGAAACCCATCTGTTAGAGCATAAGATAGAATTTACTACAGTAATTGAACAACACTGTGGAGGATACTTACTTGTGCAACCTCTGATCCGTGCTAATCAGGTGAGAGGAGGAAACTCTTGTCGTAGGCCGAACTGACGCATCACCTGATGGGCAAGTGCATCTCGACCACGTAGAAGCAGATAGAGGGTACGGTGCAACGCCAATCTACACGGTCCAGCTCCGTAGCGGGGTCGAACACGTTGTCGTACAGGTCCCAGGGGTCCCAACTGACCTGTTTGTAATGAACAAACATAGTTAGTCATGTTCCTTTTTCAATATAAAAAAATTGAACTCATTCCGGAATTACCTGGTGCTGTGTCAGGACGTCCAGCAAGTCCGTGTACAGGTGGTAGCGGCGCTGGGGGTTGCCTCTAACTGCCTCTGCCGTGGACCAGACAAACAGAGCAGTGGGTCGGGTGTCCAGGTGCCTCCACACCTGCATTCCAAATTTGAATCAGGTAAATGACTGTAAATTTGTAAAAGCACACGCACGCAAGGAGGTATGTATTTACTTACCGCGTCCTCTCGTACACGGGGACGACCCACAGGCAGCCGCTGCCAGGCCCAAACCTGGAGCAGGGGCAGGCACCCTCCCAAGCTAGAGGAGGCCTGCACCCGCCGGCACCCCTCGCACAGCTGTCTGTACAGCCATGCTAGAACTGCACTACCCCAACTGTAGCCGGCGATGTTCTCCCACGGCTGTGCGAGGATTGGGACGAACATCCAGCTGATCGTGTTCCCCGATGAGTCGGGAAACAGGAACGCCCCAATAAAGTGCCACAGCCACACTCTGGCATACCTCTCGACTACCTGTGGGTCAGCGTTGGGGGGCAATACGAAAAGTGCTCGGTGATCCACGACGAAGGCACCCCAGTAGTCTCCTGTTTGTTTAAAAAAAGTAAAAGTTAGGAAATGATAGTAGCAATCGTATGCAACTAAATTAGAAAAAAAATTTAGCTTACTTGTTCCTCTTAGCGTCTGCGTCGTCGGGGGGCCACGCCCACAGAACTGGTGGACGGTGTCCATCCACGTGTCGGTGTCAAGAATCCCCGTCACGGGGAGGCCGCCCAGGCGTAGACCAAAAATCTTGGCCACGTCCTGTAACGTCACGGTCATCTCCCCACAGGCTAGGTGGAAGGTGTGCGTCTCGGGACGCCACCTGTCCGCCAGCGCGGTGAGGAGCGCGGGGTCGAGCTGCACAACACACGTCGTTGGCAACGCGGCTAGCACCAAGAAGCCCGCGCGCCGTAGGAAGGGTGCGTAGCGCTCGTCCCACCGGTGCCATAGGTGGGTGCGCGGCCTCAGCAACGACAACCTCGCGGCGGGGGCGTAGTCGGTGAGCCTGTGCGCCCGGTGGTCGCCGTCGTAGAAGGCCGGCGTACAAGGGAGGTAGGGTACAGCAAAAAAGAAAAGAGAAAAATAATAAATTCGCATTAACAAAACATGGTAACAGGTTAGTACAGCGTCAAAATAAGAAAGCATTAAAACAAATGAAAAGACATATGTAAAATATAGCAAAGAATTCAATAATAAAGCCGAGAAGGCCCTAACACTTGTATCCGTAGCAGACCCATGAACCAAGACCAAGACTCAACGTTCTCCCCCTCAGCCAAGGCGAAAGCAATTGGAACTATCTGGTCCTCGGGATCAACAGCCGCGGCATCATCAACACACCCTTGTACGCTCCGGTCAAGAAAGTACCGTCCACAAGTATGACTGGACGACAGTACTGATACGCATGCTCTGTTTGTGCAAAAAGACCAAAATACACGCTGAAGCACATGTGTAACCTTGCCGGTGTTGCGGTCTATATACTGCCCATTGGTGTGTGGAAACCATTTAAGGCCAGGGTTATAGTATGCCATTGCACACAAAATCCGAGGAATCCTGTTGTACGCTTCATCCCAACCACCCCAACGAATTGCAGGGCGATCTGCTTCGCACGCCACGCCTTCCATAAGTCACCTTATAGCCTGTGAATCCAATATGGAGATAAGCAATTGTGAAACAGATACGTCGGCGTCATCATCAACAAATGCCAAAATGCGCCGTGCAAGGTATCTTGCCGTCAATTGAGATGTTTTTCTTGTCCCTTATTTGTAAAACAGGTATGCGGTTGTACTACTTTACTGATCCTCCACTTGCCATCAGTTCTCTTGCGAGCATTCAGCCTTCACGGACAACCAAGACTCAAACACTTGACGTGGTTTACCTCAAACTAATATCAGAATGGCTGACCGTGTACGGTCGATGATGATGCACAACATAGTTCTCAAGGAAAAAGCTTCAGCTCAGTCATAGTGTTGAAAATCATACCCTTCTGAAGAATCCAATCTGTATGGTTATGCAGTGTTTGCTTGCACAGATTCAATCCAGTATCACAAAACTGCCTGGTCCACCATACTGACATCCCTATAACTTGGAACGCCTCTAAACTGCATGTTAACCGACCTCAATTGCTGCAGCTCTGTCTCAGTCAAAGGATCGGGCGCAACATAATACCTCGCTTCGCTCAAACGCCGCCACGCATCAAAATGTGTACGATCCTCTGGTATCTCAGTGACTAGTCTCCCTGGAGGATGCAAATTCTGAGGAACCGGTTGTGGCATAGCACGAACCGGTTGTGGAATACCACGAACCGGGTCAGGCATAGCACAAATAAAACTGTCCTCTTCTTCGTCATAATCTGAATCATCATTAGAATCATAGTTATCATCAAACAATTGTGCCTCCTGGTCCTCCTGCTCCTGCCGCTCTAGGTCGGCCACATCAAAATCATTGTTTATTTGACCGACGTCAGCGTGGACATTTTCAGATGGATACACCGTCTCCTGCGTGGGGTGACCATCAACGTCCATAGTCATCGGAGCTGCATCGTCATCATCCCCTACCTCCTGTGCTTCACCTTCGTTGCCATCATTGGACGCCTCTGCCTGCTTCCTCCAACCATCCTCTACCACGATCTCAGCCATGGTCGAATTGGATGTCATAACGATCGTCTGGTATTTTTGCCCAGTCAGCCTGTGGTTGCGCAAGGGCATCAACGCATAGTTCGCCCTAATCTTGCCACTGTCAAATCTCCCTTTCAACGAGAAATCACCATCGAACTTCTCCTTCAGACGCCACATAAGCTCCGTAAAAGGAGGACGCTCATCAAATACTTCGAGTTCTTGTTCCATGTTATCATCAAACAACCCATCTCGTTTACTAACTGTGCCTCCAAAAAACAATCTGAATACAGTGTCCATCTACAAAGTCAATAGTGGAACTAAGGTCAAGTGATTGTCTTCTCAAAAGTAAAGAATGGCGTAACTACTTACTAAGTTGGCTTCACTAACATATCTTCAGTAATATTTCGTCATAACCTAACTAAATACCCTAAAACCCGAACTAACATATCTTTACTAACAACCTATGTCACTAAGTAACTAACATAACTGAAATCACTAAACTAACTAAGTCCCAAACCTAACCCTAAGTCACTAACTACCTAACCCTAAGTCTAACAACCTAACCCTAACTCACTAAACTAACCTAACCCTAACTCGCTAAACTAACCTATTTCACTAACCCTAAGTCACTAACCTAACTTATTAAACTACCTAACCTAACTCACTAACTAACATTTGCTAACTAAAATAACTAACTAACTTTGCAAAAAAAAAAAATAAAAACTAAAATTAACTAAAAACAACCTGAGATTCAAAGAGCTGAGATCAGGGTGCTTTGAGGCGGCGGGCGAGGATGGCGGGGGAGGGCCGGCCGCCAGGCGAGCTCCACCTGCCGCCGGCGAGGTGGCCCAATGGCCCCTCCGCGACCACCACTAGCCGCCGGGAGGTCGCCCTGTCCGCCCGGGAGGAGTCGGGACGGGCGGCTCGACGCACGGACGTCGGCGGAGGGACGGGCGGAGCGGCGGCTGGACGGCGGGGCGCGCGGCGGGCTGGAGCGGCGGCGGTGGCGGGCGCTGCGGGCAGCAGAGGGAAGGAGGAGGAAGCAGAAGGCGCGGCGGCCAGATCTAGATCGGCTTTGCCGCGCCACCCCGCCTGGCGCGGCAAAGACGATGAACGCGCCAGGCCGCTTGGCGCGGCAAACGCACTAGCCGCGCCAGCCCGCCTGGCGCGGCAAACTGACAGGCGGGGCCCGCCCAGGCCTGCTGTGGCCGGGCGGTGCCACGGTGGCACTTTTGCCGCGCCCACCATGCATGGCGCGGCTAACGCTTTTGCCGCGCCATGCGGGATGGCGCGGCAAAAGGGTTAGTTTTGAAAAAAAATTAGACAGTGTCAATTTTAAAATTTCTTATTTAATTGGGTTATTAATAAAAAAAATTCACTACGACTTGGTCCAAATACTATTCTTTTCTCTTTCTGACAAACTTAGATAACCCCCTGGCATTTACCTTATTTGCGCGCGCGGGTCCTTTTCTTCCTCCTCTCGCCTACCCGAGCGGACAGACCGCGCTGGGGGGATCGGCTTCGCCGGGAGAGGCACGACGGCGATGAGGCAGGAGGTCATGGCAGTCGCGGGCACTCCACCGCCGCAGCAGGGCACGCCCAACAAAGCCCGAGCCGTCCGCAGCGTCTTCCCACAGGACGGTCCACGCGGTGTGGGCGGCTTGGGTGGCCCCCGATCGCGGCGCTGGCAAGAAAGAAGGAGGAGGGGGCGTGGCCGAGCGCGAAGCAAGAGCACAAGGCCGAACCCGAAGCCCCCCACTGGAACGGCCTCGACGAGAAAAGCAGTTCACTCGTTTTAAGGACATGACTTGCCACCAGGGGCACGCTGCTGCGGCCACACCAGAAGCAGTAGCGAGCACAGTGCCACTGATGCGAGATAACTTGCAGTACCGCGGCCAAAAACGCCGACCAGACATGACTTGGCCAAGGGTTTGGACGCGAGCGTTCTGGCCGATCCTCATGGGACTTTACCCTGTCTAACGACGCAGACCACACCCTGAACCGACCAACCCACGAGGAGAACAGTCTGCTGGAACCCTTCAGCGTCAAGCCAAAACAAGGTTAATTCAACGAACACCTCGCGTGTGCCCCCAACCACTTTTGAACACAGATTTTGGCATCATCCCGTCGGATTCAGCCCAGACGCCTGTGGACGAAGTTGGAGACCTTCCAACAAACTTCCAAACTCCTTTAAGGCTTAAGACAAGACGAGACTTGCATCGGCGAGAAAGACAATGCCAAGATGGCAGTGTCACTGCATCCGCCGAGTGCAGACAGGCTACGTTTTGACGGTCCAAACGAGTCCAGACAAGGCTCAACTTTTCACGTGCTCTGACCCGAAACATCTAATCCAACTTTTATTTTTGGACCTACCACAAACTCTGCACAGATTAGGAGAACGTGGGATGCCAACCTCAAGAACGCCCAAAAAGCCACGGACTCACATTTGCAACATCTTTTTGACCAGCTTCCAAGACGAACTAGCATTTGGTCAGTAAACAAAATTTGTCGACCACGATCGCATCTACAACGTTGCTTAAAGGTCCAACCTCGTAACATCTATGGAAACTGCAGTTTGATTATAGCCAAAGATGCTTCCTGAAAAAGGTTGCAACATCGGTTTTGGCCATCTTTAAGCATCTTTAGCACATTTTCTCAATAGAGACTCTTACTAACTTTTCCTCGGGATACCCAAAAGGGGGAGAAGAATCAGATATGAAGGCTTGGGTGGTAATGTATTGTCGCGACTTAGTTAAAAGACACAAAGGCGACGTCGGAACGACAATTCATGCGACCACCAGAAAAGCAATTAACTCGATTCGATAGATGATCTTGGATTCGATGAGAGACAAGGATTGAGTTTAGACTCCACCAAAGATTTTTGCTAAAACAAGGATTGCGTTCCTCACCAAGACTTGTACCAAAACACGATAGCTAACAAGTTATTATTATTAGCTACCAAGCAACACAGGTTTTATATAACACACCTAAGCCTGGACGAAAAACTCGAAACTCGCTGGCTCGCTCGACTCGCTCGGCTCGAGCTCGACTCGTTTTATAATGAGCCAGCTTGTTTTATAATGAGCCAACTCGATTTATAACGAGCCAGCTCGAGCTGGCTCGCGAGCTGCTCGTTAGCTCGTATGAGCCAATTAATTCACAAGCCAACAAACTCAAATTAGCTATCGTAGAATGTCCAGACATCAATAAATGTGGTGGAAATCATATTTGTTCTTACGTGTTGTTCACATACAACTAAGAAGATATAATCATATAAGGGAAATTATATTTTTATACGTAGATATTATTCTTTGTTAAATTTACATGTACTTTGGAGAATTGTTGTTTTATGATTTGCTCGCGAGCCAAACGAACGAGCAGCTCGAGCTCTATAACGAGCCGAGCCGAGCTGCTCTTCTAGCTCGTTAGTAAAACGAGCCGAGTCGAGCCAGCCTGCTAACGAGCCGAGCTATAACGAGCCGAGCTGTAACGAGTCGAGCTGACTCGATATCCAGGCCTAAACACAACCACATGCAAGCAAACTAACATGATGCTCATGACAAGTTTTTGTAAGTTGTTTTACGCGGTAACAGTGTGGGTGTTACATGGGCCGTGCCACATGGCAGCTCTGCCGCGCCACCACGCACAACGCGTCACTGTGCTTTGGCCGCGCCTACCTGGGTGGCGCGACCAAAATTGTTAGTTTTAAAATATCTTTTAAAAAAGGTTAAAATAAAAAAAATCAAAGTAAAAACCTAAATTTGAAGAATCAATGATGTTATGTTCCGTCGTATTTTCATACCTTATTTTTTTTTCCTACACCATCCAATCCGAATCAGACTCTGCGATATAACAAGCGTATAAAAATAGTTAGACAGAGGAAAACAAAGGATAAATAATTTATCCTTATATCAATCTTATAAATTGTACCACTATGTCCCATGTTCTTATTACGATTAATTCTAATGTGCTATATTTCTTTATTCCAAAGAAAGAAACAAAGAAGTAGAAACAATATGATTCCATTCTGTTGGATCTATGTTTCCTAGTTGGTTCATTACTGATAAAGGATAGGACTAAAGTTTGGCAACTTTTGTACTATTCTGTGATATATGATGACTGGAGTAGTTGATAGTGAAAAAATACTGCAAACCATCGCTAAGCATGCACGCGAAGTACAAAAGCTGAAACAATATGCAAGCTAACTAATTGAAAGTTTGATATGTTATTATGCCTCCTGATGGTTGGGTTGCAATTGAAAGGTTAATATTTAATTAATACACACGGTATAAAAGAATGACTAAGTAAAGTTTGCGGAAGGCAAGGAAGGTATTGATAAAACAGACAATAGTTTGACATATTTCCTATGTTTCGGGCACCTGAACAATTTTATCTTTATCCTTCCATAAAAAATTGTTATTTGTTTATTATGATTTGTACTAATAGATTGAATCATTGAATGGATATCTGAAGGTTGTTTCATCGCCTGAAAAGATGATATATTTGAGGCGACTGAAATATAGCAAATCTTATAGTTTGGTATGTTTACATTTTCTAATAAGTTACTTGGTGCATAAATAAAATTACTGATACAGTTTTCAAAATAAATTCTCACAAGTAATAGAAGCAAATAATAATTTTGTTAACCACATCAGTCTATAAAATAGTTATGATCAATTATTAACAAGTGTTATAGAGTTCTTCATAATCTATCGAAGAAAAGAAAGAAGCAAAGGTAGAGGCAACATCATACTGCACTATGTAGTGCTTGTGGTCGTTCACCGTCTGGAGGTTTCTTCGTCTTTCTCCTCTTGCTCTTCCTCATCTCACCCTTGCTTTGGCTTCGGCTCCAAGCCTTGCTGAGTGCAAGCATCCTAACAGCAGTCAACCATGCACGTACGCTCTCTAGATCTCCACCCTGCAGGGCTGCAGGGCAAGGCAAGAGCAAAATCTAAATCTCTTTTCTTTCCTCTCTGTGAAGAAAAATCGATCGAGTAGTATTTACCACTTCTTAGAGGGGCTGGTACTTGTAGCTGCCGAAGACGAACCTGCACTGATCCGTTTGCTGGCCGCCGGCCAGTGATGAAACGACGGCGAGCGAGGAAAGCAGGACTGCGCTAGTGAGATCCCTCTCTGTCTTGTTTTGGTGTGAGGAGAGCCAGCACGGAGAGAGGTGAGAGCTTTTATTGGCGCCCAAACGATCGAGAGACGGTTCGACTAGCTCGCTGCTGCTGTTCTCTTCTGTGGCACACCAAAAAAAAAAAAAAAACCAAGCACGTCTGGACTGCCTGCACGCAGCACGGCTACGGCTACGGGTAGTGCAGCTGATCCAGGAGCCCCCAGGCCGTCAAATCCCAAGAACTAACCATAGCTCGCGACAAAAACAAGTACCTTTATCTATAAATTTAAATATTTTAACTAATGTTACGTAGGCAAATACTTTTACCTACGTGATAACCTTACTTTCTCTATTGATGATCTTAACTAATATTATTCTACGAAATATCGAGGTTAATGGTAACTAACACGTACAATATCATATATACTAGCTAGTATATACAAAGTTAAATAGTTACTTATTTACAACAACAGCTATCCAAGACCCCCAAGTGTTCCCCTATGAATGGTCGAAGCTAGTTGTATTTTCTTTAATTTTTTATTAGACTAGCTTGATAAAAAAAATCGGTCCGTTATAAGACACATAAATATTAACTTTAATTTTAATAATATCAGTTTGTTGGTAGAGTTAAAATATGAAGTTGAAATTTTAAGACAACTTAAGAGAATACTAAAATGATACGTCTACCTATAAACAAAACTCAATTAAAGAGTTTGTCCTCGAAGTATGGTTTCTCTTTTAATAATCTTTTTCAAATGTAAGCATTGACATCACATCACATATTAAGATGGTAATAAGTAAATCTCCATCGGATATTAGTTCCTCAGACCTATCTCTATCAGCAAAAATAATACCATCAAAATCTCCATACCGGTAAGAAATTTTCCCAGACCCATACCCGGCTGAGTAAACCTCATCCATTATGTCATCCGTATACCCATCAACAATATAAACAATTTAACTTGCAGTCTTCATACAATGTATTACAACAGCAATAAGCATGTGATAGTAAGAAGAGCATATAAAGTTTAAGTGCAATTGTAGCAACGATCAAGCATCAGTTGCACAATACCATAAATCCATAGTCCTTACATCAAGTAGTATGTTAGAAGCAGTGGACAATAAGACATTATATAAATCTATAAGTCATACATCAATAGATAGTAGAGAGTAGTATATTGGGCCAGGACATGCATTTAGACCTTCAAATGTTTTTACACATACGCTAACGAGTATTGTCATTGGGTAAAAGTTTTCCCCCATTTAGAGACCTATTGGTGAAGGTTTTCCTCTCAATAGAGACCCTAATGGAGTCACTACCGGAAAACTCAACTTTGTTGAGTGTTTTTTTTTCACTCGACAAAGAAGATCTTTATCGAGTGTCAAATAAAAAACACTCGGCAAAAAAAAAAACACTCGGCGAAGAAATATTCTTTGCCGAGTGCCAAAAAGAAGTCGACAAAGAGCTCTTTGCCGAGTGTTTCTTTTTGCACTCGACAAAAAAGCTTCTTTGTCGAGTGTTTTTTCTGACATTTGACAAAGAGCTCTTTGTCGAGTGTTTTTTTACACTCTCACGATTAAAAAAATGTTATTTTTCTGGGTTTTTTAGATTTATATTGCACTCGGCAAAGTCTTTGCCGATCGAGTGCCCGACAAAAGACACTCGGCAATGAGCTCTTTGTTGAGTATTTTTTCGTCGTGTTCTCTTTGTCGAGTGCATTTAGGATTTTGCCGAGTGTCACAAGCACTCGACAAAGACAATAAATCTGGTAGTGAGTAAACATTCATCGGGTCTCGGGTCATGAGTCTATCCATTGCCATCTTTAATCACATATAGTACGTTAACGTTGTATTTCAGTATAAGTTTTAGAAGTCGTAAAGTATTATAGGACAAAGGGATCGGAGCAGTGAGTTGGGAGCACCCTTATGGCAGCTCTAATGTTTGTGCTAAGGAGAAAAAGAGATTAGAGATTAGAAGAAAAGCAAGGTAGAATGCATTCGACAACAGCATCTAAGAAGAAGAGCAAGGTAGAATGCATTGGCATCCAGATTAGTACTTTGTTGTTATTTATGCTTATTTTTGCACCTATAGTATTAAAGAGTAAAGAAACAATATTCATCGCCCCCTAGGATATGTTTTATTATATGTGAACGCCCAGCTTAATTACTATGGACTATTATATTGTAGAGCTTGTTTAACTAGTAGACGCTGCTTTTCTAAGGTTGTTGGGTTGTAATAATTAAGGCCTTGTTGAGTTCGCGAAATATGTGGCGAAAAGTTACTGTAGCACTTTCGTTGTTATTTAACAAACTTTGTCCAAATATGACCTAACTAGACTCAAAAGATTCGTCTCGACACGAGCAGACTAAAAGTACAATTAGTTATTTTTTTACCTATATTTAATGCTCCATGCATGCATCTAAAACGGGTACTGCGCAAAATATTTGGAGACATTTCGCGAACTGAACGTGACCTAAGTTGGTTTGATAGCCACATATATTTTTTCGTTACTAAAAAAATATGACATGATTAACCATAGACCTTGCTAAGAAATTTACGCCTTGCACATCATCGATCGGTGCCGGCTGGTGGATCATGCATACATACAGGCAACCCCAAGCTCGGCCGTGGCAGGGATTCTGATCCCTACGCACGACGCTGCATGCCACACGGATGCAGATGCAGCCAGCCATCTGTTCGCCCGTGTGCTATTTGCGCCAGCAGCAGTCACGCAAAAAGAGGAAAAAAAAACAAACATTGCAGCCGAACAATTTTTCTATGCGACGTGTGACACACAGCTCCACAACTAGATCTGTGACGGTCATGGGTGCTCACGGGTGTACAGAATCCACAAGGAGACGTCTCCATCACTCTCACGCACCGCCATGGTAAAGGCCACTGGCTACAGCGGCTTCATTCGTCGTTACCGTGCATGCATGCGTCAAAAGTTGAATGCGTGCAGCGTGCTTCAAGACGGGTGATGAGACGGGTTCTGCGTGTATCTGTACGTGTGGGACGGCACACGGCAGAAATTTCAGATTCCTGCAGTTGATGGGAGAACCAAACAGCGCCCACGGTGCACCTTTGCTGCACACTTTGGGGCTTGGGTAGGTCTGGCATCGAGTGCATGTAGACATGTACGGCGACGTGTGAGCTCAAAGAAAGCATACGGAGTAGTACAGCTAATTAGGCGGGTTTGAAATTTCTTTCCTACTGATCAAGATCAAATACAGTAAACATGTGTTTTGGAAACAACGGGCTCACAATTCTTGGCTGCTGCAAGGGGATCGAAACACCAAATTTTCTCATGCCTGTGCATCGGAGAGGAGGAGGAAGAATGGGGTCAAACGCCTAGTTGAGGAGGGGGGTGCGATTGTGGAGGGAGATAGACTCAAGTCTTACATTGTAAATCAATATCAAGCTCTATTTTTTACACAGGCTGGAGGAGAGGTTGATGAGGTGACCAGTTGTGTTCGGCAGCGTGTTACTCGCGAGATGAATGAATTTCTTTTGGCCCCATATTCAGGAGATGAGGTGTGGAAGGCATTAGAGAGTATTGAGGACCTCAAAGCCCTCGGGGCAGATGACATTCCAGCTATTTTTTACAAGAGATTTTGGGGCCTAACTGCTGATCGGGTGAAGGGGGGAGTGTTGGCTGTTTTGAATGGAGGGGAAATGCCACCTGGTTAGAATGACACTATAATTGTTCTTATTCCCAAGGTCGACAAACCAGAGAAACTCAAAGAGCTTCGACCGATCAGTTTGTGCACTGTCCTATACAAGCTTATCTCCAAAGTAATTGCTAACAGACTGAAAGTGGTGCTGCCAGAGGTTATTTCTCAATCTCAAAGTGCTTTTGTTCCTGGACGGTTAATAACGGACAACATCTTATTGGCATATGAGTTAACACACTACTTGAAGAACAAGAGGAGCGGGTCAAATGGGGTGGCAACAATTAAGTTAGACATGAGCAAAGCTTATGACCGTGTCGAGTGGGGTTTTTTGAATAGTATGATGATCAAACTGGGCTTTAGACATCAGTGGGCTGACTTGGTGATGAGATGTGTCACAACGGTGAACTACCGGATCAAAGTAAATGGGGATTACACGGAGGCGATTTTACCGCAGCGGGGGCTCCAGCAGGGGGACCCTCTATCTCCCTACCTTTTTATTATTTGTGCTGAGGGGTTGTCCGCCATGTTAGAGAAGGCCGAGTTAAACCAAAAAATTGTGGGCATCAAGGTGGGTCGTGTTGCTCCAAGCATCAACCATCTTTTCTTTGCGGATGATTCGCTGATCTTGATGAGAGCACGAAACGAGGAGGCAGGGGAGTTGAAGAGGATTTTGGAGGTCTATGAGAGGGTGTCTGGACAGATGATCAACAAGGACAAGTCATCTATTTTGTTCAGTCCAAACACAGTAAGAGCAGTGAGGGACCAAATGAAAGCCACCCTCTCGATCTCACAAGAGAAATGGGGAGAAAAGTACTTGGGGCTTCCGGTCTCCATTGGGAATTCAAAAAAGAAGACCTTTGCATATATCAAGCAACGTATCTGGTGTCGAGTGCAGGGATGGCAGGAAAAAATGCTTTCAAAGGCAGGGAAGGAAATATTAGTCAAGGCTGTGGCCCAGGCCATCCCAACCTATGCCATGTCCTGTTTTGACATAACCAAGACTCTGTGCGATGAAATCAGTGCAATGGTGGGTAGGTACTGGTGGAGTCAGCAAGACAAAACTAATAAAATACATTGGCTGAGCTGGGAGAAATTGACTTGCTCAAAAAAGATTGGGGGTCTGGGGTTTAGAGACCTACACCTGTTCAACAGAGCTATGCTAGCCAGACAGGCGTGGAGGCTGCTGACCAACCTGGGGAATCTTTGTGGGAGAGTGTTGAAAGCAAAATATTTCCCTCAAAATAGTATCCTGGAGTGCCAGCCAAAAGGAGGCATCTCATTTACATGGAGGAGCATTCTACATGGGGTCGATCTTTTAAAGAAGGGCTTGATTTGGCGGGTGGGAGATGGGAGACAAATTCATATTTGGGCTGATCCATGGATTCCTCGGGGAGAAACTCAACAACCGATCACCCCAAGGGGGGCTTCCTTGCTGACAAGAGTTGATGAACTCATCGATCCGAACACTGGCGGTTGGGATGAGCAATTGGTACGTGACACTTTCTGGAATGAAGATGCAGAGACTATCTTGACAATCCCAATTGGAGAAGGTATGTCGGATTGGCCAGCTTGGCACTTCGATTCAAAGGGTCTTTTCTCTGTTAAATCAGCATACAAGCTTGCTGTGCAAATCCATGACAATGAGGCTGGGAAGACAGTTGGAACGTCTGCGGAGGGGGGTGCAATGGATACCCATTTCCCTTGGCACAAGATATGGCAGCTGAAAGTTCCAAACAAGGTTCAAATGCTTTTTTGGCGATTTGTCCACAATAGTTTGGCAGTTCGGAACAATCTGAAAAGAAGGAAGGTCAAGACTGAAACTCTATGTCCTATGTGCAGTAGACTTGATGAAGACTGCGGCCACCTATTTTTTAATTGTAAGAGGGCTCGGGAGTGTTGGCGGTCCATGCAGTTGGAGGATGTGCGATGCAATTTAGCGAGGTGCGGTTCGGGAAAGGAAGTAGCACTAAAGATATGGGCAATGCATCCAGATCTCCAACTGAAAGTTGTGGTGTGGCTGTGGAGATGGTGGATGGCTAGAAATAAAGCAAATGTGGGAGAAAGGGTGCAAGATGGAGTGGAGGTGTGCAATGCAGTCCAGTATCACCTAAATGAATTCACCAAGTTGAAAGACCCAAACAAGACCCCAAGACGAGATGTGCAGCAAATGTGGAAGCCACCACAAGAGGATTATTATAAACTAAATGTTGATGCGGCGTTCTCGTCCCTCACAAGAACGGGTGGCTGGGGCTCCGTGGCAAGGGACAGTACATGTGTTGTGCTAGACATTGGGGCTGGCTCCATCCAAAGAGCAGCAAGTGTCCTTCAAGCTGAAGCTCTGGCAGCTTTTCATGGTCTGAACAGAGCAATGCAGCTAGGAATGTCAAGGATCATCCTGGAGACGGATGCTTCAAACTTGGGCAAGGCGTTAACAACATATCAACTAGATGGATGCCCGGAAGGTGCCCTTTTTAAACAAATCCGTGTAATGATGGCAAATAACTTTGTATCTTATTCCATCTCAATTTGTCCTAGAACCTGCAATAGGGTGGCCGATTGTATGGCCAACCATGGTGTATCAGCCTTTCGTGATGGAGGGCAAGCTTTCTGGTGCCAGGCACCAAGCTTTGTAACCGAACTTGTCTCTGGCGATTTGCCTGGAGCTTGTGGTCTATAAAGTGCTCTGAGTTTCAAAAAAAAAGTACAGTAAACATCGCGCGAGAACAGTTCGCTTGATCTAATATGAGTCGTAAAACAGTTACTACCAGAGGTATCCACATTTAGATTGAGTCTCAGTAATTTTTACGTCCGGGACACATCAACCCAAACTAAAGTTCTCTATAGCCACAATTTTTGCAGCATGACGGCCTTTAGCCTCGGTTGGAGGCTCCAAACGGGACTAGATGTCATCATTTACTCCTGGTTGGAGCACAAGACCGGTTCTAAATCCCTAGTTATGGTTTGTGATTCCAACTAGAATTACAGGTTTACCTTTACTCCCAGACGGCTTCACCAACCAACAACCGGACTAAATGACCCCATAATATCTACTCCACGGTGGTCCCCCGCCCGAGCCACATCCGGTTCAATTATTTCACCGCGTTTATTTTTGCTTGCGGGAGCAAGAGTTCTTGCTGCCGGCTGCTGGGGTGCCGTTGTCGCCAAGCTCAATCTCGCTCTACTTCCTCTATAGTTGAGCAACCGGGCCGCCCGGCCCGGCACGGCCCGGGCTGGGCACGGCCCGATCGTGCCGGGCCGGCCAAGGCACGGTGGGCCGCACCCTCGGCCCAGGCACAGCCCTATCGGGCCTCGGGCCGGCCCAAAGGCCCGCGGGCCGACCGGGCCCAATAGGCCCACCAGTAAAAAAACATATATATTCACATTTATAAGTATATTTTTATATTTATTTATATATATTTATATATTTTTACATATATATTTATATTTATATTCTCATATATATATATCGTGCCGTGCCGGGCCAGCCCACGGGCCGAGGGTGCGGCCCAGGCACGGCCCACTGCGGGCTTCGGGCCGACCCGGGCCCGATAGCAACCGTGCCGTGCCGGGCTTGGGCCGTGCCAAATCGCCGTGCTTCGGGCCGTGCCTTTGGCCCACGGGCTGCATGCTCAACTTTAACTTCCTCTCATTTATCTGCTTTGCACTCGGTAAAGTTTAGCAGCTTCATCTTCTACTCTTTCATTGTTAATGGTTCCGAAAACAGACACATTTGTGGGTTTTTTATCAAGAATAACAATAGTAAATTTTATCCTTTGTTTATAATATGTGATTTCTATGTAAAACCCTTATATATATAGAGAGAGCTATTAAGCACTCAGCGCTCTAAATATTATTTAGAGCATTCATTAATATGTAAATCCTATAGCCATAAATCAAATCTCACATTAGTAGAATTTTAGCGCAACCAACCTTCTGAACCCACAACCATAAACTCTGGTTCGCAACCGTAAAACTATGGTGGGACTGTCGACGAAATATGGTCGGCAGTCTACCGAGGGGTATGCCCAAGGTAGTAGATTAAACGGTGGAGGCGTGCGAGACGTCTGCAAAGCGTAGACATAGGGACGAGAGACGGCGATTTAGACAGGTTCGGGCCGGCAAGTCGCCATAATACCCTGCGTCCTGTGTTCTGGTAGCTGGTTTGTATTGATGGATTGGAATAATGCGTGTGTTTCGAGGGGATCCCTGCTCGCCTTATATAGCCGGGGAGCAGGGTTACAACTTGCCGAATCCAAACAGATTACAATCGGTTCCTTTTGGCAAGGAATCCGGGTCTTTCTATTCGGATCTTCCTTGTCGAGCAAGTCATCAGGAGAGTCCTTGGCGGCTGCGACGGCCTGGTCGCGGGCCGCAAGGCATTCTGGTTGGGCCGTATCTGCGGAAGAGCCCAAGTTGTGCCATGGGGGTATACGGGTGTAATATCCTCACAGCTAGTCCCCGAGCACTTTGAATCCATTGTGCTGGGTGTCGTGAAGTCTTCCGAGCAGGTCGGGTCTGGTCGCATGTCGATGAAGGCGTTTTTCGACCAGGTCACCTGGTCGCGGGTGCACTTGTAGTAGACTTTCGACCAGGTTAAGCTGGTCGCGAACGTAGTCGAAGTGCACTCGTGTGGAGTATTCTGCAAGACCAGGTGCTGCAAGAAAATTTTTTGAAGATCTTCCATCTAGTGAAGTGTATCCACTTGGGACTTAACTAGACACTAGTAGTCGACGGCGTTCCAGTTGAAGTCCGAGCTAGTCCGCATCAAGCCGCAAAGGAAGAAGATGAACAATACATTCACTGTAAGGTGAAGTGTATCCACTTAGTCCCCGAGCTTGGGAGTAGGTGCTGTAGGCACGTGGTGCCAAGCTTGTTATTTTCCTACATGAAACAGAGTCATTTTTACGAAAGAAAAAATGACGTGTGTACACGTAGTCCCCAGGCCTGCTGTAAGAAGCAACATGGTTCTTGTAGCAGTGCAAAAGAAAATGCATTAGTATAGATCTGAGGGGAGAGTCCCCGAGGTTGAAGTTGGGGATCTACAGTCCCCCGGGGTTACTATAGCGCCAACCAGGAACTGCAGAGTTTACTGTCCCTAAAATGAATATTAGAACTAACGAGTGTCGTCAGTCCCCGTGCATTAGTATCGCATTTATCAGCACAGAATAATTGAAACCGAATAAATAATGAAGGCGAACGGACAGGCCGTTTTTGCAAACTAATGGCCCAGTGGCCCATTAAGACTGATGCAGGGGCGGGTGCGCGCGTGCGGTTGCCGCAAGCGACGTGGCGGTCGTGGGAGTGATGGGCACGGGTTCCCAGGAACCCTGAAGCCGAAGGGTCGGGCCGCGCCGTATAAAAGGGGAAGGCGGGCGGCGGCGGTTCTCCACTCGCTCAGTTGCGCTTGCCTCGTAGCCTTCATCTTCTTCGTTTCCTTCTTGCATACGAGCGATTCCGAGCGCAAAAACACTATAGCCCCAAATCCAGATCCAGATCCACACCACGTCGCTGTCGATGGCGGGCGGAAAGCGCACTCGCGGTGCCACGGTGAAGGCGAAGAAGGCGACGAAGGCAAGGTCCGACAACCGCATCGAGGTGCCGGTCTGGGCGCGCGGGTGGACGCAGAGTGTTCTCCGTCGGGAGAATCTGGAGGAGCTCATCTTCGCCGGACTTCTTCTGGACAGCGTTACCGGCGGTTGGAGGGATGCGTATCTGGAGGACTGGCCAACGCCGAACACTTCGGAGCTCGTCGTCTTCGTAGCTTTCTTCAGGTGCGGGTTCGGCGTCCCGGTCCACCCCTTCCTCCACGGGCTGCTGGAGTACTACCAGGTCGCGTTGTGCAACTTGACCCCCAATACAATGTTGCACATCGCGGTTTTCATCCATTACTACGAGGCGTATCTGGGCATCGAGCTGCACTTTGACCTCTTCCGCCACTTCTTCCGCCTGAAGATCAACGACACGGGAGCGTCGGACATCATCGGGTCGGTGTACCTCCAGCTTCGGGACGGAATGGCAGAGAAGTACATCGCGATGCCGCTGCCTTCAAAGGCGATGGAGTACAAGCCCAAGTGGTTCTACATCCATCAGGAGGTGCCGAGGCCGCCGTGCGACCCGGCTTTCAAGCCCAAGGTGTTGCCGTCATGGTCGGAGCGTCCCGGCGCGGCGGCGATGGAGCAGGTGGAGGAGCTCCTGAAGCTGGTCGACAAGCGGTGCGTCGACGGGGTGGCGGTGGCGTCAAACTTCATCAAGCGGCGCTACCATCCCTGCAAGGAGAGGGCGCACCCGGCGTACGAGTATGCCGGGGATGCAGATGACTGGACGCGGGAGGAGCCAGAGCCCCTTTCGACGCAGGAGGTGTTCCTGTAGGTCGAGGCTCTGTTCGACCTGCAGAAGAGGAAGAAACTGGAGTATTTGCGGAAGTCGTACTCCCTGGAGTACCCTCCACCGAAGGTTAGTGTCTTCGCCCTGCATGTGTTCGTTAAAATGCGTAAGTAGGTACTCAATGTCGTAAAATTATGGCGCAGGGTCGGGAGGCTTTCGTGTCACAGGCGCCGTCAAAGGCGTGGCCGAAGGGCGTTGACCCGCCTCGGCAGGATGTCGACGACGGTGGTCGCGGCGCGGCGGAGGTCGACGCGGAGAAGATCGAGAGCAGTGGGGACGAAGGGAGCCGAGTCCCTGAGCCCCGGTCAAGCAGGCGGAGGGCGTGTGAAGACCCGAAAGGGAAACGCACGGCCGCCCCTGCGAAGAAGAAGAAGTTGTCGCTGGAGACCGGCAGCGCCTTCACCATTGATGAAGAGGCGGCGAAGCGCCGCCGCGTGGTCTTCGACTGGTCAGACGACGCGTCTGATAGTGAAGATGAGGTCCCGCTGAGTGCTTGTTTCGGGCAAGGGTCCTCGGCGGGGCGCGGAGGCGGAGCGGCGAAATCGAAGCCGAAGCCGAAGGTGGCGCGGACACCGGAGCGGGCACCTAAGGCGCGGGAGTCGTATGGTGGGGCGACCGGTGTGCCCAAGCCGCAGGAGGAGTCCGCGAGCGGTGGCGCACGTCCACTTTCGCGTCGCTTCTCGCGGGAGAGGAAAGTGTCGGGCCTGTAAGTATCCTCTGCTCGTCTTGTATAGTGTTACCTGGTCAGATTGGCATAGCGACAACATGTCCGTGCCCTTCGCAGGTCGGCTGATGACGAGGAGGTGCCGGACACCGAAGGCGGAGGTTGGATGGAGGCAAGCCCTCCGGTAGGCGCACATGCCAGTAGGTCGGCGAAGTCGGCCACGCCGGATGAGGCGTCGAAAGCGGGAGAGGACGTCGAGGGGTCCACAGTCCTCGAGCCTCGGGAGATGGAGCGACCGGAGGCGTCCGAAGTCCCCGAGCCTCGAGAGGCGGAGCAGCGGGCGTCCCCAACGCCTGTGGGCGGTTCTGGAGGAGGCGTAGCGGCGGGAGATGCTGCGGCGCCGGTTGCCGGGTCCTTGGCCGTCGTGCCCGGGAGACGAAAAGGAAGGTGGCGGCGCCTATGAAAGGTCCTAATTGGCTAGAGGGGGGGGGTGAATAGCCTAATTTAAAATTCTACAAAGCACTAGAGCAATTTGTTAGACAATAACAAAGCGATAAATGCGGTTGCTCTAGCTCTATGTCAAATGCAAGCCACCTATTTGCAAATCTAGTTAATTATGATCTCTAGGGCACACAAGGACTAAGTCACTACTTTACTAAACTAGTGAGCTACACAAGAGAGCTAGCAAAACTAAACTAGCTACACTAGCAAAGCTACTACTATTATTAACAAGGGAAACAAGTTACTCTATAACAAGTATGAACAAAGGAATACAAGAGAGTGGTAGTGTGATTTTACCGAACCGGGCAAGTGAAGATAATTGATATCACAATGGAATGCCAATCACCAAGGGACATAATATGAACACGAGATTTATCCCCGAGGTTCATGTGCTTGCCGGCACGCTACGTCCTCGTTGTGTCGACCAAGGCTTTGTGGTTCGGTGGCTAATCGGTATCACACACCGAGCTCTCCACAAGAGCGCCACAAGAACCTACCCCAAGCAATGGTAACTCAATGACACGCGCAATTTACTAGGAGTTACCTTTGGCTCTTCGCCGGGGAGGTACAAGCCCCTCACAAAGTCGTTGGGATGGCCACGAACAATCACCAACTCGTGCCGATCCTCCTCCGCTGCCACCAAGCCGTCTAGACACCGGCAAGTGCCAAGAGTAAAAAGAAATCTGCAGCAACAATCACCAAGATGCCTCTAGAATGCAAGATCACAATGCAAGCTCTTGGTTTCACTCGATCTCACTTGGATTCGCACTAACAATCAAAGAGATCGGAGGGAGGGATTAGATCTTGCTCAAGAGGATGTTCAAGAGGTTAGAAAGTCAAGAGACATCTCCCCAAACGCGGCCACGACCTATATATAGAGAGGAGAGGACGGCAGCCCGACCCCCACCTTTCTGCGCTTGGTCGGTAGTACCGACCCCTCCTGGGCGGTACTACCGGCTTAGTCAAACTAGCCGTTTACTCACATCCCGCTGATTAAGGCGAAGCACCGACTCTCTGGTCGGTACCTCCGAGGTCGGTAGTACCGAGGTGATGGCGGTACTACCGCCAAGCCAAAATCGGCCGCGAACAGAGAGCTCTGCGAAAAACAAGCTACTACCGACCTTGCGTCGGTACCACCGCGGGCGGTAGTACCGAGGTAATGGCGGTACTACCGCCAGGCCATTTTCAAATCTACAGAGAGCCTCGCGAAACCCCTAAGAGCCACGGTACCACCGACCCTCTGGTCGGTACCACCGCCGGCAGTAGTACCGAGGTTATGGCGGTACTACCGCTAGGCCAAAAACGCCCCAACACAGAGAGGGCTGCACGCAGCACCTATGGGCGGTACCACCGACCACCCTGGTCGGTACCACCGACCATACACAGAAAACTTCATTTTCTTCCCTGTGTTGATCCAAAACTACTCCAACAACTTCTCCTTTGCAAATGTGCTAACACCACCAAGTGTACACCACCTTGTGCAAGTGTGTTAGCATTTTCAAAACATTTTTCAAAGGATTTATCGCCTCATTTTAGTTATGTCATATGCAAATGCAACTAGAGGCAACTTGATAACCGTATACTATGAATTTCTCCTCTTGATAGTACGGCTATCTATCCTAAATACACTCACACCCTCTATGGTGTCTTGAGTGCCAAAAACAAAAGAGCCTATTGGTTATACCTTTGCCTTGAGCTCTTTTATTTTCCTCTTTCTTCTTTTCTTCTAGTGAAGATATGGACCATCTTACGACCAATCACTTGATCATTGCATCACATGTCCATCATCATGCTTCACTTGAGCCATGGACCACCTTTTGCTAATCAAACACTTAATGACAAAGGTTAGTCCAATGGGTTTCATCAATTATCTAAAACCAAACTTGGGCTTTCAGCCTACCTCGCTAGAGATTGAGGAGATCGAGTGTTCGGAGGAGGACCCGAAACAACGTCCTGTCCGCCGTTTCCGCGTCGAGGGAGACGTGGTCGTCGAGGTTGACGATGAGGCGGCGAGTGCGGCGACGGACGCCGTTATTGGAGACACGTCGAAGTTGTTGGAGAGGATCCAGGTGAGCTCATTTACCTTTTCATGTTTGCCTTCGAAAGAGTCTTGTTTATCCTGGTCGTCGTGTGTCTGCAGCACCTGTTGAAGGTCGGGGAGGAGCGTAAGCTCGCCATTGACCGGATGGCGCCGATGGCCGAGGAGAACGAGCGGCTTCGGGCGGAGGTGAAGCGCGTCGAGGGCCAGTTCGCTGGCTTGGAGGCGCGGCTAGAGGACGCCCACGCTCGTTCCCGGGAGCTTGAGGAGGTCATCCAACAACGAGAGCAGGTAGCAGCTGCTGCGGGCGGAGAAGTCCGACGAGTTCACCGCACGTGAGTTGTCGATGCTGTATTTCCCTTTGCTTGGTAGGCCGTCTAGTCGGAGGACTGAATCGTGTGGGTGATGTTGCAGAGGCGATGCAGGCGGGCGAGGAGAAGCGTCTCCTAGCCGAGGAGAAGGCGAAGTCCGACGAGGAGGTGCGCAAGTGGCAGGCTATGCACGCCGGTACGTCTTCTCGGTGAAGTGTGGTCGGAGATGGTTGTTTGTTCTTACCCCTTGCTTTGGCGTTTGCAGCTTACCGCGAAAATGTGCAAATACAATTTGCACATCTGGAGCGGCGGATCGAAGGCTACCATGACCACTTCTGGTCGCTGGCGGAGGAGGTGGCCCCGTTGGTGCAGTGCATCGCCGAGGAACCTTTCTTCCCGGCGGAGAAGGAGCGGCGGATTGGCGACCATGTCGTCCAGAAGGCACGTGGCCTGTGGGGGTGCTTCCAGGCGTACACCAAGGTGGTGGCGCAGAGTGTGGCGGCTCATGGCCTCGCCATTCTTCGTTCGCATTACCCACAGATGGAGATTTCGAGGTTGGGCGCCGGCTTTGCGGCGAACACGTCGGAGGCCGAGATGGAGCGCCTGGAGGAGGAGGCCGAGCCTGCTGCCGAAGCTCTCATCGGCGGTGTAGATTTATTTGGAGCTGGACATCAGTAGTTTGTATAATAGGAGGCAGTCTGTAAATAGACTCTTGGGTGAAGGAATCAAAACTTGAAGCGAGTCGGCGTGTTTTGTTCGTTCCCCGAATTCCGCAGGCCCAATAGTCGTGAGTCGTAGCGATGAACAGTTCGACCTTGGGTTATCCCAGCATTCGTAGCGTAGAGCACGGAGCTCGTTTGCACGTAGGAGTCGAGGGCCTCCCCCAAGGGACCTCTGCTGGCATCCCATAGCGCAGAGGGCGGGCGCTCGTGCACGCGTAGGGAGGTACCACGGCCAGAGTCTTTTTTGAGAGGCTCGATCGTGGCGTGATATGGGCGAATGGAGACCGTTGTCGAGCGCGTGGGTGGCGCGAATGCGAGGCACTGAGCATATAGCCTCAGAATTCTCAGCCCAAGTTAGCCTTTCCTTCATAGCGCTGAGGGCGGACGCTCATGCACACGTAGAGAGGTTGGGACGTCCCCTAGGAGAGCTGTTGGCCACCATAGTGTAGAGGGCGGGAGCTCATGCACGCGTACGATGGTGACGACAACCCTGGCTCTGAGTTTTCATCGGCATTAGTCAGGCTGCTTGTAGACCGAATGGAGAACGTGCACATAACCAGAGCATACAGGCACTGGAACGTATAGCCTCCAGAGGTCTCAGCCAAAGCTTAGCCTTCCCTTCGTAGCGCAGAGGGCGGACAATCGTGCACGCGTAGAGAGGTCGGGACATCACTTGGGAGGACTACTGGCCGCCATAGCACAGAGGGCGGGCGCTCATGCACGCGTCCGGCAGTGGCAGTAGCCCCTGCTCTGAGACTCCTTTAGCATCAGCCAGGCTGTTTGGAGAAATTGGCGAGTCATCTGGAGACGAGTTGGAGAGGTCGGCGAGCCGTCCGGAGACGGGTGGAGAGGTCGGCGAGCCGTTCGGAGACGGGTGGAGAAGTCGGAGAGCCGTCCCTTAAGCGTAGAATTTTCTAAGGTGCTCGATATTCCAGGAGTTAGGTACGTCAATGCCTTCAAGGTCGGCGAGACGATAGGCGCATGGTCAGGTGACCTCCTTCACCATGTTGGGGCCGTCCCAGTGTGAAGATAATTTGTGCAGGTCATCGGTCTTGAGTTTCCGCTTGAGGACGAGGTCGCCGACGACGAAGGATCGATCTTTTACGTTGCGGTTGTAGTAGCAGCGGACTCCTTCAAGGTACTTGGCGGTGCAGAGGCAAGACGCCAGCCGTTCTTCTTCAAGGCGGTCGAGGTCATCGTAGTGAGCCTGGTCGGAGGCTTCTTCATCATAGTTCTTGACTCGCGGGGATCGGAAGACGACATCGGCGGGGATGATGGCTTTGGAGCCGAAGACCATAAAGTATGGTGAAACATTGGTGTTGTGGCTGGGTTGAGTCCGGAGACCCCAGAGTATGGAGGGGAGCTCGCGCATCCAGCGGCCAGGGTGCTTCTCGTCTTTCTGGTAGAGGCACTTCTTCAGGGCGTCGAGGATCATGCCGTTGGCGCGCTCGGCCTGGCCGTCGGCTCGAGGATGGGCGACAGAGACATACTTGACGAGGACGCCGTGCCCTTCGCAGAAGTTCCAGAAGACGTTGTCGATGAAGTTGGAGCCGAGGTCGGTGATGATGGAGTTCGGGAGACCGAAGCGATGAATTATTTCATCGATGAAGGAGACGGCGTTCTCGGCAGTCGCTTTGGTGATTGGCTTGGCTTCGATCCACTTGGAGAATTTGTCGATGGCGACGTAGATCCACTTGAAGCTTCCCGAAGCTGGTCGGAAGGGGCCGATCATGTCGAGTCCCCAGCAGGCGAAGGGCCACGAAGCCGATATCGCTTGGAGTTCTTGGGCAGGAACGTGGGTTTGTTTGGCGAAGAATTGGCACCCCTCGCAGGTGCGGACGAGCTATTCGGCGTCAGTGACCGCTGATGGCTAGTAGAATCCTACGTGGAAAGCTTTACGTACCAACGTTCTTGCGGCCGCATGGTTCCCACATTCGCCGGCGTGGATGTCGAAGAGGATTTCGAGGCCATCTTCTCTGGAGACACATTTTTGGAGTACTTCGTTTCTGGAGTTTTTGCGCATGAGTGCGCCGTCGACCAGGACGTAATTATTGACGCGACGAATGAGGCGTTCGGCTTCTGTCTTGTCTGCGGGGACAAGGTTCTTGGAGAGATACTTGATGAAGTCCTCGCGCCAATCGGGCGATACTGTGGAGGTGGTGCCCACTAGTTGTCCCGTCGGCGGCGTCATGGCGTCCGTCGATGAAGCGGAGCTTGAGTGGTTGGCGATGGAGGGTTCGAGCAGGTCATGAACAAATACGCCAATGGGGGCCGGAGATCTTGATGATGCCAGCTTGGATAGCTCGTCGGCCGCGTGGTTCCGGTCTCGCGGTAGATGGTGATATTCTACTCCGAAGAACTTGTCTTCAAGCTTCCGGATGGCGGTGCAGTAGGCGTTCATCTTGTCGTTGGAGCAGTTCCAGTCCTTGTTGAGCTGGTCGATGACGAGAGCGGAGTCGCCGTACACCATTAGGCGCTTGACGCCTAGTTCGTTGGCGATGCGGAGGCCGTGGAGAGCGGCTTCATACTCGGCGGCGTTGTTGGAGGCTGGAAAGAGCAGCCGTAGAGTGTAGCGGAGCTTCTCGCCGAAAGGAGACGTGAAGAGGAGACCAGCACATGCGCCATGCAAAGTGAGGGAGCCATCGAAGAAGAGGGTCCAGTGTTCTAGCGCTTCCGGTGGTACTGGAGTTTGGAGATCTGTCCATTCGGCGATGAAGTCGGCGAGTGCTTGCGACTTGATTGTCTGGCGACCCTGGAAGGCGATGTCATAGGAGCCGAGCTCGATAACCCACTTGATGATGCGTCCCGTAGCGTCCTTGTTGCGGAGGATGTCCCCGAGGGGGAATTCCGTGACGACGGTGTACCGTTCGGAGCTTTGGAAGTAATGCCGCAGCTTGCGTGCAGTAATAAGGACCGCGCAGAGGAGCTTTTATACCTAGGGGTATCAAGTTTTGGAGTCATTGAATACCTCGCTGACGAAGTAGCAGGGTCGCTGGACGGGGTAGGTGTGGCCAGCTTCCTCGCGTTCGACGACGATAACGGAGCTGACGACCCAGTTTGTGGCGGCGATGTAGAGCAACAAGGGCTCCTTCTCCTTAGGTGCGGCAAGCACAGGAGGCTGAGTAACGTACTTCTTTAGGTCGAAGAAAGCGTGATCGGCTTCAGCGTCCCAGACGAATTTCTCGCCAGCCTTGAGGAGCTTGAAGAAGGGTAGCCCCTTTTCGCCGAGCCTGGAGATGAAGCGGCTGAGGGACACCATGCACCTGGTGAGCTTCTGGATGTCCTTCACATTGGAGGGGGCTCGCATGCGGAGGACGACCGAAGTCTTGTCGGGGTTTGGGCGAATGCTGTCGCGGCTGATGATGTTGCCGAGGAGGTTTCCAGATGACACGCCGAAAATGCACTTGTTAGGGTTAAGCTTCCACTTAAACCTGTTGAGGGCCTTAAAGGTTGCCTCGAGGTCGAAGACGAGCGTGTCGGCAGTGCGAGTCTTGACGATGACGTCATCCACGTAAACTTTGACCTTCTCCGGAATGAGGTCCTTCAAGCAATCCTAGATTGCGCGCTGGTACGTGGCTCCGGCGTTCTTCAGCCCGAACGACATGGTCGTGTAGCAGTAGGCGCCGAAGGGTGTGATGAGCGCCATCTTGACTTGGTCCTCTACCTTCAAAGCAATTTGATGGTAACTGGAATAGCAATCGAGAAAGGAGAGAAGTTCGCACCCGGCGGTGGAGTCGACGACCTCATCGATGCGAGGGAGGAGGAAGGGGTCCTTAGGGCAATGCTTATTGAGGTCGGTGTAGTCAACACACATACGCCATTCTTTATTCTTTTTTAGTACAAGGACCGGATTGGCCAACCAATCCGGGTGATACACCTCTTTGATAAAGCCGGCAGCTAGGAGCCGGGTGAGCTCTCCCCTAATTGCCTCCTTCCTGTCTGGCGCGAAGTGAAAGGTCCTTGTTTGGTTTTGGTAATTGAGTGACAACCTAGGTGAACTAATATGTGCTTATGTGAGATACACAGGAAATTAGTTCACATGTGAATGAGCAATGAACGAGCTTATTGCATATGAGACATGACATGGAGTCATGTGGCTAAGATGGTGAAGATCAAGACAAGACCTTGCTTGATGGAGCGATTGCGAAGGTGAAGGGAAAGTTGGAGGCTTTTAAGCCGTTGGTACCGAGTGTTGGGAGGCTTGAGCAAAGACTTGGCGCCGAAGGACCGAAGCAATGGTGAAGAGCAAGTGAGGTCAAGATCGATGGACCATGGAGGCCATGTGATGATATGAAGTGGATCATATCATTTGATGAAGAGGTTGGTGCATGTGTTGCATCAACACCGGAGGAGATGAAATGGAATGCGCAAGGCAAAGGTATACTTGTAGGGCATTTCATTTCACCGGTCATAGGTGTGTAGAGAAGTTTATGACCGGGTTTAGGATAGATGGTCGTACTATCAAGAGGAGCAAACTTGTTTGCATATCGGTCATCTAGTGCCACTTAAGTGATCTAACATTGCGATGTTGCTAGGATCGAGTGGCGTGGTGAGTGCAAGTGCTAATCCTTTGAAAAATGATTGTGAAAATGCTAACACATATGCACAAGGTGATGTACACTTGGTGGTGTTGGCACATTCGCAAAGGAGAAGAAACTAGAGTTGAAAACGTGTTTTTCAGGCGTGACCGGACTCTACTTAAACAAATGACCGAACCCGCCTATGCTACTATTCACGAGAGGCAACGGTTGAATTAGAATGATCGGACGCTAAGTGAGTCCGGTCACCCTTGACCGGACGTGTCCGGTCACTGAAAAACAGCCCTGAAACCTCTCTGCTTGTGACCGGACTCAGGCATAGGCGCGTTTGGTCATTATGACCTGATGCGTCCGGTCTGTAGAAGGCTGAACGCGCGCGAAAACTAGCCGTTGGGGACGAACGACCAGACTCTAGTGACAGGACGCGTCCGGTCACCCTGTAGTGAGTCCGGTTAGTACGAAAAGTGCCCAGTGAAGGGGGTAACAGCTAGTTGAGCCCTTAGGGCTATAAAAGGAGATGGTGGCTGACCTTGGCTGGTGTTCAGCACCCTTGGAACTTGGTGTCCATGCTTGGGGAGTGCTAGGAATCCCTCTAACTCACTTGTGCTTGCTAGTGCGCGAATTGTTGCGAGTGAGTGATCGCTAGTGCGTTGCATTGAGAGATTGCATCGAGTGGCACTAGGTGTTCGTGTTGCAAGCCGGTGGTGCTTGTTACTCTTGGAAGTTGCCACCTCCTAGACGGCTTGGTGATCGAGTCTCCGTCGTGAAGCCCGCGTGAAGATTGTGCGTGGCTTCGGAGAAGGATTGTGAGGGGCATTGTGCTCGCCCCGCGGGGATCGCGAAGAGCAACTCTAGTAGAGCGTGTCATTGAGTTACCCTCACTTGTGGGTGAGTTCTTGCGGCGCTTGAGTGTCAAGCTAGGTGTGGTGCCTATTAGCCGCCGAACTACCAAAGTGTGTGGTCTACACAACGGGGACTAGCTTGGTGGCAACCAAGTGAACCTCGGGAGAAAAATCACTGTGTCAACTTCGTGTTCATCTTCTCGGTGGTTTGCAAACTCCATTCACTAGCTTGTATTTACTTGTGCTAGTGTAGATTGCTCTTGTGCTTCTAGTTAGCTTGTGTAGCTTGCTAGTTACTTTCTTTGCTTGTGTAGCATAGAGTTGATCCCTTGAGTGACTAGTTGACTTGTAGTCTTGCTAGTCACATTGCTTAGTTTGTGTAGCTAAGTTGAGCTCTCTAATTTGGCTTGTGTAGCCTTGTTATTGAGCATTTCTAGTGAGCTTAGGCTTTGTGCTTTTGCTTAGTGGTATGTGTAGGAGCTCCCCGATTGATTGAGTACTAGTTGCTTAGGTTTGTGTAACCTTGCAAGCTAGAATTGTTTAGGTGAGCTCTAGCTAGCCCGACACCTTAATTGCTTTGTTTAGGATCTTTTATAAGGTGCTTGAGAGTATAGATAGAGGGGTGTAGTCTTGGCTAGACCGATAGTTTTAATTCCACATTTGTTTCGGTTAGCCGGTGCGATTATTTTTAGAAAAGACTATTCACCCCCCCTCTAGTCCGCCATCTCGACCCTTCAATTGGTATCAGAGCTAGGTCTCTCATTTGTGGTCTTCACCGACCCGAGAGGATGGCGTCTAGTGGGCTAGATGATGTGTGTGATACACATATTTTTGATGGCACACACTTTGCACAATGGAAAGACCATATGCTTGATCATTTTTGTGCAAAGGGGCCAAAGTTTTGGTGGATTGTCACTAGTGGTCTCACTCATGTTTTGGACCATAGAAATCTCACCAAAGCTCAAAAGGATCTCTTTGAACTTGATGCAAATGCTTATTGTTATCTAATTGATGCATTGAGTTTTGAGTTGTTTTACAAGATAACTCCAAAGGGACCGCCCATGAGATGTGGGAATCCATCAAGCACACCTTCAGTGACTCATCTACATGGGATGATGGCAAGTTCAAGGAGGATGAAACCAAGGTGGTGGCTGTTGACGGAAGTTATAGCATGTTTTACCTTATCAAAATACCGTCAACAGGCCTCGGTTTCAAGGAAGTATAGCATATCATGAGCATGTTTATCACTAATAAGTTCCACTTGTAATCTTAGCTTGTGAACTTGTAGGAGATGGCAAAATGAACAAAATGAGGCCAAGTGGGCCCACCAAGGGGGTCGGCCGACCCAACCTTGGGGCCACCTCGGCCAGGGTGACATGGCACGATCCAAGAGAAGCATGTTCAAGCCAATATCAACCCTTGGATCAAACATGTGCTTTTACTCAATGGTACAAGATGAGAAGCACATGGATTCATGGGTCCACACCGAAACCAAATGCAACCATCATCACAAGACTTGCTCCATGACATGTGGGGTCACCAAGGGAGAGAAGAAGGTGGGCCAGCCCTATCATAGGGGGGTCGGTCGACCCCCCCTTGTGGGCCCTGTCTACACTGTTCAGCATGGTGACATCAGCACCTTCTAGAAGCAAGGTGGTGGACCCACCTGTCATTGGCTGGGGTCGGCCGACCCCAGGGTGAACTCCATCCAATGTCGGTTGTTTGCACATGTTTCACACGTGAAGAAATCAAGGCCATCCATCCATGGCGGTTGCTATGGCGGTTTGATCCAATGGCCAAGGAAGGAGAGCACGCGGATCGCTGACGTGGCACCGGAGTAGCCGCTACTCCACCTCCAAGCTATAAATACCCCCCTAGAGCTCTTCATTTGTATGCATCCAAGGAGAGAAAGCCTACTTAGTAGCTTTAGTGTTAGAAGAGAGGGAAGGGAGTGAGGAGTTCCACAGAGGAGTCCCGGCCTGTCGCTCCAAGGTGCGCCTCAGCGGATGAGATTCTTCTTGTAAGTGTTACATCTGAGTCCTTCTAGTATTTAATATTCTGGTCTGGTAATTTAAGTTTACAATTCTTTTACTTGGCACATTGCTTTACTTTGTTGAAGTGCTCTAGGCCTAATAAGCTTAGCTTTAGAGTAGTAATATTAGTGTAGACGTGGTGTCTAGGCTATATCTTGCCAGTGTGGACTTCTTGTCGCACTTGTGTAGATACCTGGTGGTAGAGTGACAGACACAGCCAGTGCTTGGAGTTCCTCTCAAGTGTTGTAGGCAAGTTGAAAATAATAGTTGGGTAGGAGCATTGCCGCCTCAGTAGTTGTTAGGTGGAGAACCTTTTAATCAACTACTGTTTCGTCCTTCGCCCCCAGTAAGGAATGGGGTGGTAAACCTCAGTACTCTTAGAAAACCAGTACTAGATATTGATATTAGGAAGACCTCTCTATCCCAGTTATCATATACCCTTTGATCATCCTTTGACGACCCTACTTCTAGTTAATCCACTTCACGTTCCCTAAGGAAATACGATACCTGGAATACTCCCGGTGAAAGGCTACAATTGACTACCGTGCGCTTGCGGTATATTCGTTTGCCACTTCTGGTGTCAACAAGCATCTCTGGTGCCGTTGCCGGGGATTAGGCTCCATAGTCTAGTTCTAGTGGTGGCATTAAGAAGTGTCAACAAGCTTTTCCGGCGCCGTTGCCGGGGAACGGTAGCTATGTTAGCTAGAACAAAGTCGTTAAAGTTATCATAGTTTGATAAGAACTTCTATTTCATAAATCAATATGGATCAAACAACCCTTTTTGACTACGCTGCTCCATCGGGCGCTGAGTTGGAGCCGCCTAGTTCATCTCATGCCATTTTGGCAGTTCGCTATGAGCTTCGCCCCAGCCTCATAGCGATGGTTCAGGAGAATCCCTTTTCAGGAGATGTAGATGAGAATCCTTATACCCACCTATGTGATTTCGAACAACTTTGTTCGTGTATTCACATCCAAGGGATAAGGCGAGTCACTCTTAAGTGGAAGCTATTTCCGTTCTCGTTAACGGGAAAAGCTAGACGCTGGTATACTCGCTACGTTGGTAGTGTGAACGGAGAATGGGAGAAACTGCAAGCCATGTTCTGCTTAACGTACTTTCCCATATCCTGCTTAGCTCGTCTTCGTAGAGGTGTGCTAAACTTCAAACAAGACGAGAAGGAATCTCTAGGTGCGGCCTGGGCATGACTTACAGACTTAGCATCATCTGGCCCAGATTTAGCTATAACCGAGCCAACCCTTATGCAACATTTCTATCTCGGTCTTAGCCAAAACTCCGCAGAATTCCTTGATTTAGCCTCTAAAGGAGCTTTCCTCCATTTACCCATTAGTGAAGGTAAGGAAGTCCTTGCGACCATTCTCAAGAACACCCCCTACACCGATGACCATGGTGAAACTCTAGAGGAAGATCAAACTCCTAGGGACGAACCCACGACAGCCGAAACTCTTTTACCTATACCCCAAGCTGTCAAACCTGAACCACAACCACCTACTCCTCCAAAGGAAAAAGTAATTCATCCTTTGGATTATCCTCTAAATATCAAGACAGATCTTTTCGCCGATTATGGCAATGTCTCGAAACAACCTGTGCAGAAGAGATCCACAGCCCGTAGAGCTCCTAATAACCACATGCCAATCCAGTTTGAGGCAAGTTACCTTAAGGCGACTGCCGAAGAGCTCATGTCTATTATGGGCAACGAATGGTTCAGGGAGGCTGAAGCATCATTAGATGTCGTTAAGCTTCTGTCCTGTTTCACATCCATACCGTGTGCCATAAACAAGACGGCTGTAGATTCCCTCTATGATCCCGCTGTAGGAGTAAATTTAATGTCTAAATCGTTGATGTTAACACTCTTAGGTGAGGAACCGCTAAACCCAACCAATAAATTCCTTAAGCTTCCTTCTGGAAAATTGGTCGAGAGCTGTGGGATTGCACAAAATATTTCTATCACAATTAACAAGGTTAGCTTCCTCGCAAACTTCTATGTCTTTGACGTAGATGAGGTCGACTTGTTAATTGGGCACCCACTCATGAGATTCATTGAGGGATTTCGTGAAGGGAGCCTTAAGGGTCACCTTGGGAAGGATCTAGACCTTTCAGTTCCTTTTGCCAGCTCCGTTAATTCGATAGCCGAACCAAAACCCGAGCCTAATCCAATAGAGGAGGTGATGTCAGTATCTTCACTAGAAACTTCTCAACCCGATCTAGAAGAAGACGCCCATGACTTTATCCAAGAAGAAGACACTGATTTAGATGAACCGTTAGACTTGGATGAGTCTGAACCTCCACCAAAACCCTCTATAGAGCTTAAGCCACTTCCTTCTGGGCTTAAGTATGCCTTCCTTAATGGTGATAGAGAGACTCCCGTGATCATTAGTGATCGACTTACAACGGAAGAAGTTTCTAAACTCATCACCATCCTCGAAAAACACCGATCTGTCTTAGGATATTCGTTGCAAGATCTCAAGGGAATTAGTCCCGCTCTTTGCACACATCGCATTCCGATCGAACCCGATGCTACACCTTCCAGAGAGCCACAAAGGAGGCTCAACAATGCGATGAGAGAAGTAGTAAAGAAGGAGGTCTTGAAGCTCTTGCACGCGGGCATAATCTACCCTGTTCCGAACAGCGAGTGGGTCAGCCCCGTCCAAGTAGTTCCTAAGAAAGGAGGAATGACGGTCGTTAAAAATCAAAACAACGAATTGATTCCACAACGAACCGTCATGGGATGGAGAATGTGCATAGACTACCGAAAACTTAACAAGGCCACAAAGAAAGACCACTTTCTGTTGCCATTCATCGATGAGATGTTGGAACGACTAGCCAAACATTCCTTCTTTTGTTTCCTTGATGGGTATTCGGGGTACCATCAGATTCCAATCCATCCCGACGACCAAAGTAAGACCACGTTCACATGCCCCTACGGGACATATGCATACAGGCGCATGTCATTTGGTCGGTGCAATGCCCCTGCTTCATTTCAGAGGTGCATGATGTCCATCTTCTCGGATATGATAGAAGAAATCATGGAAGTTTTCATGGACGACTTTTCAGTCTATGGAACAACCTTTGATCATTGCTTAGAGAATCTGGACCGTGTCTTACAACGCTGTCAAGAAAAGCACTTAATCTTGAACTGGGAAAAATGCCACTTCATGGTTCGAGAAGGGATAGTGCTAGGACATAGAGTATCTGAACATGGAATAGAGGTAGATAGAGCTAAAATAGAAGTTATAGAACAGCTCCCACCTCCCACGAATGTTAAAGGCGTTCGCAGTTTCCTTGGCCATGCCGGTTTTTATAGAAGGTTTATAAAAGATTTTTCTCAAATTGCTAGACCTCTACCAAACCTGCTAGCTAAAGACGCACCCTTTGACTTTGACGACAGATGCTTAGACTCTTTTTACCATTAACATACCCCCTCATATATAATGGCTTCAGGTGTCGATGCTTAGCTGGTTTGTCAAAAACTGCACATTGGGCCAGAATAAGATGAGCCAACAAATCTTGGAATTCATCTTCGTCGAAATCTGAATATACTTCCTTTTGGACATCTTGGCCTCCGGGAGCTATGAATTCCGACGGAAGAAAGAAAACCATGCATGCATCAGCCGAACGATCACCTCCATTCGGCTTCTCTTTAGGACGCCAAACCTGTTTCGTCTTGGCACCCGCTTGCGCTAACTCTCTGTTTCTTAAGCGCTGCACTCCCCTTTTCTGGCTCTTTCTTAATCCTGGTGGACACCACTGTCCTTTCTGCCAGACATACTCGCGGTATTCTTCTTCTCTAGTGCGAGTCCAACTTCGATCGGCAAATCCTTTGCCCTGCCGATTCTCGGAACTGTTTATTTTTAAGCGCCGATCGTCCACAGGGATTCGTGCCCCAAGTCTTTCATGGACCGAACGGCGGTTGACTCGAGACTGCCTATATTCAGAATATTGATCACTGCATTCAGGGCAGTTGTTCTTAGCAGACAGCTTCAAGCCTTCGTTCCAACAATATTTGAAGAATGAGCATTCCTAGTGTGATTGCTCTTGTTCCCTCATATGTTCTCGTTCCTCTCGGTACATCTCTTCCTCATACCTCTGTTGTTTTTCTAGGAACTTCTGTTCTTCATGAAACCTCTGCTTTTGATACCGTTCCTGTTCTCGATGCCATTTGTTTAACAAGATACGTGTCGTGACCCTGGGCCTGGAGGTTTCACCCCTTTCAGTTCGGCTATTTTGGAACCGAACCTTCTGCTGAAATTCTTCGTCTGTAATTTGCCGATTGGGGTCAACAGCACCAGCTTCTCTCGCTCTATCAGAGGTTAACACTCTTATCTTGTTTTTACCCCTGGGGTCAGCTGCGTTAACCATATTAACAAAAAAGGACACGTCATTCTGTCCAAAAGGGCTACCATCGACTTTCATCTTCCCATCAAACCTCAGATGCCCATCCTGGATAGCTTTCTGGACCCGCACTCTGTACACTCGGCAATCGTTTATGGAGCGGGATCTAGTATTATGGAAACCGTAATACTTCTTGTCTTTGACCCCTTCAGGGTGCAACATAGGATGACCTTCCGGCAACTTGATGCGCCCTTCCTTCAATAAGTATTCAAATAATTTATCCGACTTGGAAACATCAAAGTCATAAGTACCTTTTTGTTGCCTTAGCCATCGCTGGTTGACTTGAGTCGGCTCTTTAGCCCAGACTATCTCGGCTGCAGCTACCTCATCTTCACCATCATACTCAGTTGCTTCCTCTAAGAAAGCCTGATACGTTTCGGCAGCCACATCTCCCTTCTGGAATTGATTATTCCTTCTAAATCCTTGGGCTTGACTACTCATCATTGCTAACTGTTGCGATAGCGGCCCGAGGTCATCAAAATCCATGCCGAATAGTTTCTCCTTGATACCCGGCAACATGCCAGCTATGGCTATCCCCGGCAATTGATCATCCGGTATATTCAAAGAATAGCAAAGATTTTTGGTTTCTCTGAACCTGCGCAGATATTCTTGCGGTGTTTTGCCAGGTTTCATCCTTAGACTCATGAGGTCGACCAACTTCTTCTCACTAGTGCTCGTAAAGAAATACGAGTGGAATTTGTGTTCCAGCTCTGCCCACGTATTGATAGAATTTGTTGGCAGAGAAGCGAACCACGAGAAGGCTGGTCCTGTCAAAGACAACGGGAAGTACCGAATCCTCCAAGCTTCATCGGTAGATGCCTCTCCAAGTTGCATCAAGTATCGGCTGATGTGTTCTATGGTGCTGGTGTCATCCTGACCCGAAAACATGATGAAATCAGTAGGAGGTTTTACCCTTGGAGGAAGTACTACTCGGTTGTACCACTCTCGATAAGGAGACTTGTAAGTGTATGACTGATTCTTTGGCTTTAGGACGAATTGATTTTGCATCATATCAGCCATCCTATGCATGATGAGGTCAACACTCGAATCAGGAGTTGCTTGTGCTTGCCCCCCAGGATGTAGTCCTGCTGAACTCTTGTAGCCTGGATTTGGAAGAGCATTAATTGTGCTATAATCAACGAACTCCTGATACCCATCTCCAAACATATTCCTTTGTATCATGTTCGCTGCAGGAGACACTCTGGAAGCGGACTGCGGAACATTCCCTGTGGTGCCGAACGTGACCTGGCCATAAGTCTGGGGAGGCTGTTGTGCCTCATGAGGAACCATCACTCCTGTGCTTGTGCCAGCTCTGCTATCTTCGGCAATCCTTCGACGTTGAGGTACTGGGAACAACAGTGGTCCCTGCATCGGACCAGCTGCTTCCTCAAAGCGTTTATCCACTGCTGGACCGAAAGTACTAACCATGACAGCACGAAAGGTATTCAAGAAAGCTGACTGATGATTGGTCATGGCTTCTGATACAGCTTTGTACATTATTCCGGTCATCTTCTGGATAGCTTCCTCTTCAGTGTCGTTGGATGGCTCGGGTTGGTGGTGAGGAAGAATCCTCGGGAACGATTGCTTCTGGAAGACTTTGCCGCTCTTGTTCTTGGAAAAGGTCATCAGACACTTGCTCTGAAGTTCATCACAAGTCTGTTGTACTAAACCTTTCAACTCTGGCGACAAATCATCCATGGTTACATCCAGAACCTGATCGTCACTGATCTCAGGCATCTTGAAATAGAGTGTCCCACTAGGCGTGCCAAAAAGTGTGTTGGCGCAAAACGTGACGCGCCACGCCTCACACACAGCAAGCCGAAAAAAGCTGGCTTCAATCGGGGCCCGGAGTGTATCAAATCCGGAGACGTGCCAGTCGGTTTGACCTGAAAACCAACAAGGGATAAAACTGTGAGAATACCAATGGAACATGCCGGGTGAGACCAGACAGTTCCATATGTACGGCTTTGAAAGCCAATCACGACGGCACACAGCTATAGAAACTGTCTGTCAGAGCATGTTTATAAAGTCATTCGGCTAACATGGGAACAGAGCATGTAAAGCATATTAACTGCTGAATGCGCATGTAAAGAGAGACATGCTTGAACAGATGAATAGGTATCATTAAGACATTGTAAACAAGTAACTTGCAAATATAAATCTATTCAAGTAATACATGCATAGGTTAGTCCAACTAGTCTGCCGCACGTCTAGCCTTCATAAACCCGTCAAGCATAAACTCAGACAAAGCTAATCCACCGCATGATACCACTTGCCATAAGTCTACACCACTTCTTATAATCAGATTAATCCACCGCATGATACAATCTAATTATAACAAGCTAAAAGCATGCATGTACTTGAACAGATCTATAAAAGCTCATTACTCGTGTAAGCTTAACCAAGATCGGCAAACTAGCCGAGTTGGGGTCCATGAGGAAGGAACAAACAAGCAAGCACGATCGAACCAATCTAAAAACCTGCATCTGCCGCACGATACTTAGTCTTATCAAAGTCTAATCGTAACTAACATGCATGAACCCGCAACATGTAACAATCTAGATTGGAAGTTGATTCGGCCATCACGATCTTATGATTAACGAAAACACAAACAAGCTTGTGAAATAGGGCCGAACAAAGATCAATCTAGATTGAGCAAAAGAGTGTTACAAGAATTAAATAATAAAACATATAACACATGATAACTTAATGAATCTATTAGATCTGCCAAATCTAATAGAGCCGATAACTATTTTTACCCATGACTTAATCCGCCGCACGATACAAGGCATAAGCAAAAACCTCCCGTCATAAGCTTAAATCCGCCGCACGATACTAAGCTTAACATACGAGACTACTTGCATCATATCTAAATCCACCGCATGATACTAGACATGATAACAAGGTTGCCGGTACTTACGGAGGTCGACGGATCGATGATTCCTCTCGAAGAACTCGACGACACGACTAAGGACTCGAAGATGGCACGGGGCCGGTTTGTATTGATATGGTTGTGAACAGTTTTACAATGGTCGAGGGTTTATATTTATACCCTGGACAAAAACATGAGTCCTAGATGATTAGGATTTACATAACGAAGCTTTGGAAAGATACAAGTCTTATTCCTATTCTTCTCAGCGTCCTTCAACGTCATGTACCTTCTTGTGCAAGCCGGCTTTACTTACTATATCTAATTCCCGAATGGAACCACCGATTGGCAAAATAGCCGACCGCACAGGCATTCACCGCAACCCTGAGGATCAAATAGTCGCCCGATTGCTTGCCGAATCCTTACTACTGGTTGGGTCCACTTGTCACACCTTCATGCGTGCGAAAATCCGGTGTTAACATACACACTCTGCAAAGTTAATTATAAACTGATATATCAGTCGTGCTCTCGGTTATGAGCGGCCTGGATCCTTTTTGAGACAGTTCTAAGGATAATGTGGGAAATAATAATATTGATGATATTTAATTATACTTTCACTATGGGAGCTTAAGCATAACCTAGAGACATAGGTCTAATAAATAAAATATGACCAACTAAAATTTTACCGCAGTTCAACCGTGTCTAGCCTTTTGAGCCTTGCATCCCTCATGTTATACTTGTTGAGTATGGTGCGCTCACCCTTGCTTTGCGTACAATCAATGAAAATCCCGGATGAGTACCAGATGGTGGAATCAAGTGAGAAGGTGCAGAAGACTTTCCAAGGGTTCTAGCAAGTGTTCCCCCAGTCAACCGTCCCTGTGGAGTTTGGAGTCCCAAAGAGTAGTTTCCGCTATGCTTTGTAATAGATGTAAGTCTTGTTGTATCTATGTTTCGATATATAATAAAGCATTGCCTTTGGTAATTTCTATATTTGTTGCTATATGTGTCTTGTGGACCTCCTGGGCACACATATAGTGAGCACTTGGTATTCTTCGGAAAACCGGGTGTTACAAAAGAGCACATCCAGAGGGTGCCATTTGCTTGGGAGATCTCTAGTTTCATGGAGTTCGAAGAAGCAAAATAGTGTGGCCTTGTCTACCGCCGAGGCGGAATACATAGCCGCGGGTGCTTGTTGTGCACAAATCCTTTATATGAAACAAATCCTTTTAGACTATGGTGTAGTTCTAGAAAGTGTACCTTTGTTGTGTGACAATGAGAGCGCGGTTAAGCTTATTAACAACCCGGTTCAACACTCTCGCACAAAGCACATAGATATTCGCCATCACTTTCTAAGAGACCATATTTCAAAGAAAGATATATCCTTAGAGGGAGTTAGAACTGAAGATCAATTGGCGGATATCTTCACAAAACCCCTAGATGAGAACACCCTTTGTAGATTGCGAAGTGAGCTTAATGTGCTTGATCTAAGTAACTTTGTCAAAAGGTGAAAGGGGGTTGTCTTTGCATTGCATTGTATCATATGCCATGTTTACTTTAAGCTATGCACATAGGCTTGTCAGATGTGGTTAAGATAACCGCCCTAAAAAGCGTGTGAAGAAGCTTACCCATGAGCAAACTTGACAAGCAACCTAGATTCAAATTTCGTACTGCATTGCATATGCATGAGTGTTGCTTTGTCATTTCTTTTTGGTTAAGCTTGAGCAACCGCTGTGTTCATCCACCGCTAGGGGGAGCATTTGAGGCTCCTAATGGTTGAGACCCCTAGTTTTGGTAGCCACATGTTGTCTCCTCCGGATTTATTGCCTATTTTCACTAAAAATGATATGTAGCCTATGGCAAAATATTTATAAAATTGAGGGTTTATGCGAGGATGCTCATACTAGGTTCCAACTGGTGTTTATTTGCCTCTTATTTGAGTTGGAACTTGGTTGGGAGAGGGAGCCGCAACGGAGATCTTCGAAACAGTCCAAAAAGCAGCATCGAACGCTGGCCTCAGCGTCCGATGCCCCCACTGTACATAGCCCCGACTAGAACAATGTTGGCGTCGCGTCCGATGTGTCACCATCAGCGCGTTCGACGCTCCATCAGACGCTGCTCAGCGTCCGATGCCGAGCCAAAGGACGCGTCCGATGTGAATTGGACGATTTTGGAGCTCTCTGGATGGACATCGGAGCGTCCAATGTGATCACATCGGCGCGTTCGATGCCCCTTTAAGCGGCGCGAGTTGTTCTCTTCACCGACGTTTGGGACCCACATGTCATACCTCTTCATTCGTCATCTTCCTCGCGCCCACCGACCCACCCACCGCCGCCCGAGCTCCCCTAACCCTAGCCACCGCTGAGCGCCCTCGCCCACCTCCACGCTGGCTGCCGTGCTCCTCCGATTCGCTCACCTCTGTTGTCGCGCGTGTCCGCCTGCTCCTCCTCTCACTGCAGCCCGTCGCTCACTGGAGTCAAAATTGCCAGTCGTCCAAGTCCTCGCCAGAGTTCGCGTTCGAGCTCGCCGCAGTTCGCCGGAGCAACATCCGTGTCCTCGCCGGCCTTGGCTCTCATCCTCTCCATCACCGGCGACCGTCTTCTCCGGTCAGAACTCAACTCAGTGAGCTTCCACCCTTTCCATGACCCATGCTCATAACCTGCTCAATGAAATGTCTCAATGGCCGTTCCTTCACTGTTTGAACCCCGTTTCGCTCCAAACTTTTTGCAACCCCTTAGTGTGATGTGTGGACGCCGAAACATTGGTTCTTACCCCTTTCTTGGTTGGGTTCATTGATCGCCAGGTAGCAAAGCCAGTTTCCTTTCTTATCCCCATGCTTTGCTTCCGATAGGTCATTCTTCCCTCTAGACTATGTGTATGCTTATATGTATATCCCATCTACTCTTGCAGCGAGTCAGTGACAGCTTGGTCCATGGCACAGTGTCTGTTAGCAGTTGATCAGTGACAGAGAACCCGGGGCCAAGCCCGCGGGTAAGGATCGAGGCCAAGCCTCGCGAGTGTCAGTTGACTGTCAGGGTCAGGGGGAGTTTCTGCTAGTGATTTGCTAGTCAATTGAGCTTGTCAGGTGATCTTCAGCGGCAGTTGATCTTTTCAGTGACAGTTCAACACTTCTTAGCGGCAGTTAGCTTCAGTTCTTATCAGCTATGCCGTGCTGCAAGAATGTCGGTGGTGCTCCAGAGGACTCCCCTCCTCGTCCTCCTCCTTCCGGTCAGCGACCCGGGAAGGGGAAGCTTATCACGCGTAGGAAGCGCTCTAGAGAGCAGCGAGCGACTGATCAGGCTAGAGCAGTGGTCGAGGCTGCCAAGATAGCAGAGCGGGGAGGCCGCGGTGGCGGCTTGAGGATCGAGGATCAGCTTTCCCCCGAGCAGAGGAGAGCTATTAAGGAGGTTGAGCGTAGGCACGACTCACCGTCCGGCACGCTTATGGCCGTCGGTCGCCGGACCACGTTCACCGCTTTAGTGGACGAGCCACAGGGCTCAGGACAGGGCCAGGCAGAGGCCGAGACACCAGAGGCAGAGGCAGAGGCAGAGGAGGAGGTGCTAGAGGAGGTACCAAGACACCGGTCGTCTCATCGCAGGACTAAGGTGCCACCCCGGCACGACGTTCCTCTGCGGGGAAGCAAGGATCAATGTCTGTGGTCGAGTATCGTGATAAGTTTTCTCAACTATCACGCTATGCTCCAAAAGATGTAGATGATGATGACAAGAAACAATATAGCTTTACCCGAGGATTGTATGATGGTCTTCAACTCCAGCTTATGTCCAACAGCTATCCCAACTTCCAAGCACTTGTGAATTATGCCATCATAGTTGATAATAAGCGCAAGGAAATGAGTGCAAAGAATAGGAAGCTTCAGGAGCAATCTCGTAGACATACTCGTCCTCGTAGTGCCTCTCAGCAAATAAGTCAGATTCAGCCGGTACCTCAGATCAACAATAATGAGTGTCGTCAGCAGTCGCAAGAGCAACACGCAAACTTGCAAGAACTTCATCATGTTACAGGAGTTGTCACTTCATAGGCATTTATGATCTCTGATACTCCCGTGTTGGCCACAACGACTAAGACTCCTAAGAAGATTAGAACCTCCAGCAGTCTATCAAAAATGGGTTGCTACCATTGCAAGCAAGAGGGACATCTCATGCGACAATGCCCAAAGAAGTATCCATATGTGTATGGTAACAAGAATCAGAATCAGAATCGTGTTCAAGCTCAGAACCCGAGGATTGAAATGCAGCAGACCTATATGCAAGGCACAGTGAACAATATGACTTTGGATGATGTCAGAAGTGATCCCGATGTGATACTCGGTATGTTCCTCGTCAACTCTGTTCCAGCATCAGTTCTTTTTGATTCAAGAGCTACACATTCCTTCATTAGTAAACAATATGCTACAAAACATCGTTTCCATGTTGTTGCTATGAAGCACCCTCTGCTAGTTAGTTCACATAGAGGAGAGATGAAAGCCACCCTTATTTGTCCAAAAGTTAGTCTCAACATAAGGGGGGTAGATTTCCTAGCTAATCTGGTAGTCTTGGAGGCTGAAGGTGTTGATGTGATCCTTGGCATGGATTGGTTACCTATGCATGATGGTACCATAGATTATGCTAGAAGAGCTGTGTCCTTGATTAATTCCTCAGGTGAGGAAGTGGAATATGTGGCCTCTTTTCCATCAGTTGAAGAAGGTTTGCTCAATCAGATGAAAGGCACACCCATTGAAGAAATCGGAGTGGTAAGTGAATTCCCTGATGTGTTCCCTATTAATCTACCCAGTATGCCACCAGATCGAGAAGTTGAGTTTCTTATTGATCTTCTACCTGGAACTTCCCCTATATCCAAGAGACCTTGTAGGATGGTAGTTAATGAGTTAGAAGGACTCAAGAAGCAATTAAGAGAACTACAAGATAAAGGTTTCATTCGTCCGAGTTCATCACCATGAGGAGCTCCAGTTATACTTCTTAGCAAGAAGGATGGAACTCAGAGAATGTGTGTAGATTATAGATCACTCAAGGAAGTCATGATTAAGAACAAATGTCCTTTGCCTACGATTGAAGATCTTTTTGGCCAGTTGAAAGGAGCTCGTGTTTTCTGTAAGATCAATTTGAGATTAGGCTATCACCAATTGAAGATCCGATCAGCTGATATTCCTAAGACTGCATTCACTACAAGATATGGGCTTTATGAATACACAGTGATGTCCTATGGGTTGTCTAATGTGCCAACATATTTCATCCATCTCATGAATAAGGTTTTTATGGGATATCTTGATAAGTTCGTTGTGGTTCTCGTTGATGATATTCTCATATACTCCAAGAGTGAAGAAGAGCATGAAGAACACTTAAGGCTTTTTTTACAGAGACTCAGAGAAAACTAGTTGTATGCTAAGCTGAGTAAGTGTGAATTCTGGTTGAATGAAGTTTCTTTCCTTGGCCATGTTGTTTCTAATGGAGGTATTGCAGTAGATCCGAGCAAAGTAAGAGATGTGCTGAATTGGCAACCACCTCAGACTGTGAGTGAGATCCAAAATTTCCTTGGTTTGGCAGGCTATTACAGAAGATTTATTGAAGGATTTTCCAAGATAGCAAGGCCTTTAACAGCTTTATTGGAAAAAGGAAAGAAGTTTGAATGGACGACAGCGTGTGAGGAATGTTTTAGAATGCTGAAGAACAAACTAACCACCACGCCTGTGCTAGCAATGCCTGATGTTAGTAAGAATTTTGATGTGTATTGTGATGCTTCTGGCCATGGTTCAGGATGTGTGCTTATGCAAGAAGGTCGAGTTGTAGCTTATGCTTCGAGGCAGTTAAAGAGACATGAGAAGAATTATCCTACTCATGATCTAGAATTGGCAGCTGTGGTTCATGCTTTGAAAATCTGGAGACATTATATGTTGGGTAACAGATGTGAGATTTACACCGATCATAAGAGTCTGAAGTACATATTCACTCAGTGAGATCTTAACTCCAGACAACGCAGATGGTTGGAAGTTATTAAAGATTATGATCTTGGTATTCACTATCATCCCATAAAAGCTAATGTTGTAGCAGATGCTTTGAGTCGAAAAAGTTATGCTAATATGATCATGGAACGTCAACTCCCAGCTAGGTTATGCAAGGAATTTGAAAAGCTCAACCTTGGTTTGGTCACTAGTACTCAAGCAGTGGCAATGGAAGTCAATTCCACCTTAGAGTAGGATATTCGCAAAGGTCAACTGGATGATGAGAAGATAAAGGATATTGCTGAGCTCGTCAAGAAAGACAAAGCACCTGGATTCTATATAGATGAATATGGAACTGTTTGGTTCAAGAAGCGGATTTGTGTGCCAGACTTGAAACCTGTTCGTGATTTGATATTGAGAGAAGCTCACGAGTCAGCTTATTCTATTCACCCTGGTAGCACCAAGATGTACCAAGATTTGAAGAACCAGTATTGGTGGTATGGTATGAAGAGAGACATAGCAGAATATGTGGCTTTGTGTGATACGTGTCAAAGAGTGAAGGCAGATCATCAAAGACCAGCAGGATTGTTGCAACCACTAAAGATACTTGAATGGAAATGGGATGAGATTAGTATGGATTTCATAGTGGGTTTACCTCGTACTCAAAGTGGTTATGATTAGATTTGGGTCATTGTGGATCGCTTAACTAAACTGTCTCATTTCATTCCTGTGAAGACTACGTACTCTAGTGCAAAACTTGCAGAGCTATACATGTCAAGGATTGTGTGTTTGCATGGAGTACCGAGAAAGATTGTGTCAGATAGAGGTACTCAGTTTACATCTCGTTTTTGGGAAAAGGTTCATGAGTCTATGGGTACAAAGTTGAATTTCAGCTCAGCCTATCATCCTCAAATAGATGGACAGACAGAAAGGACGAATCAGGTTCTAGAAGACATGTTGAGAGCTTGCGCTGTACAATATGGTACTAGTTGGGATAAGAGTTTACCATATGCAGAATTCTCTTATAACAATAGTTACCAAGCTAGTCTCAAAATGGCCCCATTTGAAGCTTTGTATGGCAGGAAATGTAGAACTCCTTTGTTTTGGAATCAAACAGGAGAAAGTCAGGTGTTTGGACCAGAAGTTTTGAAGGAAGCAAAGAGACAAGTTCGAATGATTCGTGAGAACTTGAGAGCAGCTCAGTCCAGACAGAAAAGCTATGCCGACACACGTCGTAGACAGTTAGTTTTTGAAGTGGGTGATTATGTATATCTTAAAGTGTCACCTGTCAGAGGACTCAAGAGATTTAAAGTAAAAGGAAAGTTGTCACCCTGATATATTGGTCCATTCAAGATTTTGGAAAGAAGAGGTGAAGTAACATATCAGCTTGAGTTACCTGCTCAGTTTGTCAGAGGTTCACAATGTTTTTCATGTATCACAGTTGAAGAAGTGTTTGAGAGTGCCAGAGGAGCAGTTACCCTTAGAGGAAGTTAACTTGAAGGATGATCTTACTTATACTGAGCATCCCATGAAGATTTTGGAAGTCGCTGAAAGAATTACCAGAAGCAAGGTTGTCAGAATGTGCAAAGTTGAGTGGAGTCATCACTCGGTGGATGATGCAACATGGGAACGGGAAGATGAGCTATGTGTAGAGTTTCCCTATCTGTTTGAAGATCTTTCCGAATCTTGAGAACGAGATTCATCTTAAGGGGGTAGATTTGTAACACCCTAACATTTGTAAAGTTTGGAAATAGAGAGAAAGTGTTTTATTATGTATTTTCGGTGCTCATGAGAATATAGGAGAAATAAAACTTTTCTTGAATTAAAATTTATCTTAGGACAATAACATGTTTGAGCATACATGCCGGTAGATAATTTAATTTAGTGTTGTGTGGTGTGCTCAAAAGTTTGAAACGATTTCATATTCATTGTGAAAATGCTTTTAAAATGGCTTTAAATAAAAAGAAAAGGGTTTCTTCTCCTCCCTCCTCCCTCTCCTGGCTTTTGTCCCGAAGGCCCAGCCTGCTCGCGCCCCTCCCCCCTTCTCTCACCAGTCGGCAGCCCAACTCCCCTGCTAGCCTGCAGTCAGCCCGCTCGGCAACTCCCCTCCTTCCCCCTTTTCTTTTGCGCGTCCCACGACCGAACCGGCCCAGCCAGCGGGCAGAAACCCACGCAGACGCCTTCCTCCCTCCAACTTTGGCTGACACCCGGGCCCGCATGGTCAGGGTCTCCTCTTTCCCTGAGTCGGACCAAGCCAGACTAGGCCGAGTCCGTCCCCAACCCATGCGTGCCTCGTCCTTGCCCCCTCCGCACGATGAACCCCCACTATAAAGCTCCCCGCAACCGCCGCTTCCCTCTTTGTTCAAAATCGGTCGATCTCATGCCCTAATTCATCCTCACCACGTCGTCCGGATCTCGCCGTGTTGAAGCTCAAAGCCGTCGTCGTCGTCCTTGCGTTCGTGTCGATTTTTGCCTCCGTGAGTACTCTACCGAGCTTCACAGGAAGTTTCCGAAGCCGCTTCATCTTTCCTTCCTCTCTTTATCCCTCTAACTCGGCTAGTTTGTCCTCGCCGGGCATTACAGGGACCCGCCGACCGCCCCTCCAAGTTCTACACCGCCTTCGAGCACTCTCCGACCATAAGTTTGCTCTGGGTGAGTTTCTCTCATCCTCCTCTTCCTCCTCGTATCCTTCCCGTGTTTTCCCGTGGTCACTATCGCCGGAACGACGAACTCTGGTGAGCTCTGTGCTCGGCCGACCATGGCGGCCACCGCTCTCCCTCCCAACTCCGGTGGAGGCGTTGCCCTCACTCTCCCTCTTCTAATCTCGTCCATCTATTGCAGATCCAACGCTCCAGAGGCACCAATACCCCTTCGGCCTGGAACTTTGCAAAAGAAACCCTAAAGTTTTTAATATAAAACCCGCCGTCCAAAGTGCAGTCACAGAGTACGTTTTTGTCAATAGAAATCTTAAACCCGGTCTGTGGTTTTCAAAATACGTTTTCTAATATTTACAACTTTGCCACCGATTTTGTTTTCGCTATAAAATCTCCGTTTTAACTCTGTTTCAACCCGTTCAAGTTGCGTTAGGTTTGTAATTACATAACCTACATGTTTTTACAACTGTTAAACATGTTTTAAACTTTTGAATTTCGAGATTAGTTTTAATCTAATATTTTTATTAAAGAAAATCTTGTTTAATTCATAACTTCTCCGTTATAGATCCGTTTTTAGCGGTTTTCGTGTTCACGCATTCGTCTTGACGAGTAGAACAGTTTTATAAGCTTGTTATTCCTGTTTTATGTATTAGTGTACTATTTTCTAATTTAGTGCATGTTTTTCTTGTATGTTTGCTCCTGTGTGCCGATGTTTGTTGCGTATAGACGAAGAGCTGCAAGTGAACCTACAAGAGCTTGACTTTGAAGATTGTGATCAACATCAGCTTGGAGAAGGCAAGTGCAGACACCCTTTGATCATGTTCTTTACCTATTCACCATTAATCACTATATGCATGCATGTGTCTAATTATGTGAACCCTCAGGATTATTCTAGTTTTCCATATCTTCCTTGTTACCTGGGTTTTATGTTGGGTAGCAATGCTATGCTAAGCAACTTTACTTGTTCTATAAATACCACATGATGATGATATATTAATGATGACTTAAGGGATATGGAACTATGTTTTAACGTGGAACTCAGTGACTCGGGCACATGGTATGGTATGTTGGTTATGGTAAGTTTGGCTTGTGGTTTGTGGTTTGTGCTCGGGTCCGCCTTTTAGGACTGGTTCATGGAGCGACCACCCAGGATAACAGTGCAACCACGAGATGTTATATGGCTCTAACCGGGCTAATTAATTAGAGGATTCTAGTGATGCGTTAACCGGGCGGCGCTACTGAGGGATGGCCCAAGAATGTGGTATGGACCTAGGGGACCTCTGGTTGCTGCGGTTTCCAGTAGGAACTTTAGGTGGTAAAACCCTACCGTGCACCTTGGTAGTGTAATATGGGAGTCATGACCCTGGCATATGGGAATCACTGCTCGTTGGGAAAAGTGTGCAACCTCTGCAGAGTGTAAAACTGATATATCAGCCATGCTCACGGTTACGAGCGACCTGGACCCTCACATGATTAGTTTTGGACAGTTGGATTTATTAAGATGATGGTTTCTCAGATGGAGGTGTTTACCTCGGTTGATGGTCATATTAATGGTGGTACTCTTCTTAACTAATGGGTTGGGATCTTATACTCACTTATAGTAATCAGGTGCTAATAAAACTTGACCAACTAAAATGCTTACCGCAGTTAAACAATGTCAGCTTACTTTTGTTCAAGCCCTGCATGTCATTTATTTCCGCCTGTACTTGTTGAGTACGACATGTGCTCACCCTTGCTATTTCCCCCACAACCCCAGACGATAGCTAAAGTTACCCAGAAGATTAGTGGAGATGTCTTGGAGTTTACCAGAAGACTTTCAGCTGTGCTTGGCGTACGGTGCCCCTAGTCAGCCGTCCCTGTGAAGTTTGGAGCCTGAAGAGAAGATTAGTTTATGTTCCGCTTTACTCCGATGTTGTAAGTGTTTATATAGCTATGTTACGTTATGTAATAACATTGTTTCTGAAATGCAAGCGGGCCGCTCTGCAGACATCTGCTTTGCCGCTGCTACTCGCCGCAACAATGATTTGCGGGCTTTGCGGGCGTCCACTACCTGCTTCCTGCTAGCTGCAAGCGTCCACCACACTACTGCACAAAGCTTAACCGCAGCGGGCGTTTTGGCTTTACCGCAGCGGGCAACAGCGTCCACTGCGGTGCTAAGGCCACGGTTAATCGTGGCCATTACCGCAGCGGGCAACATAAATAGCCCGCTGCGGTTAATAGCATTTACTGCAGCGGGCAACCTAAAGCGCCCGCTGCGGTAAATTATTAACCGTAGCGGTCGATTTAGGTTGCCCGCTGCGGTAGTTGCGTTTAACCGTAGCGGGCTACTTATGTTGCCCGCCACGATTATTAATTTTGGATTAAAAAAATAAATAATGCAGCCAGCAGAAACAGCAGGATATGAATTCAAATCAATTGCAGTTTTCAAATAATTCTAGAATTCCAGATTTCTAACAGAGATATATATATGCACATATAAACCATCTGGACATAACATACAAAGTTACTTAGTTGTTTGTTGTCATCATATAAACATTGACTTAGTTGATTTCAAATTCAAATTACAATTCATAGTTCAACTTGATGAGCGTAATCTGTCGGATGAAGCATTGTGTTCCATTTGCGGAGCTTCTCGTATTGGGGTAGCAACGCCAGCTCGGATTCATTATCGAAGAACATTTCTCCTTCGAGAATGCATTTCTCCATTACAAACTTGCATATGTCCGCCTTGACTTGTTTAAAGCACATCCTGCGGCTTTGCTGCTCTCCCCAATACTTGACACCTTCCTTGAGCTTCTTTCAGCTATTGGTGTACTCCTTGCTTTCCCTTAGAAACTCGCATGTGTACAAGCCACATGTCTTCGATCCTAGTGGCTGTTTGGCGCACTGCACGATTGATACACAAGCATTAGAACCCATATATATGTATGAAACATGAATTGAACCTTTGAAATACTTACCGGGAAATCTCGTCGGATTTTGAGGTGGTACCTATGCTTGTCCTTGAACTTTTGAGTTCTTCGGTCCCAGAATCCAGGCACCTTTTGGTATTCCTTATAAACGTTGTACGAAATATAATAGTTTTAGCCACCATTTAAAAACGTATGGTAACCGTAACTGATGAAAAAGCTAGATGACTTACTTTTTCACACAATCTCCGAATGTCTTGTACCCTTGCTTGTTTGGTACGCTCAAGGAGTCAAACACACAGGCCCTGCCATCTTGAGGGTATATGATAAAAGCGACCCAGTGGCCACCCACGAGGCCCTGGCTGCACCATTGCAACAAAATAGAGTTTATGACGATGAGAAGGCATGATATGTGGAAGTGATAGGCAGCCATTATACACTCTGGCTCATCCGACTTGATCTTCTTCATGCATTCTAGTATGTAATTTTTCAACTTAGTCTTCTCGGCTTTCATATTTTCTTCATATTTCTTCTCTCGCTGTCGAACTGTCATCTCCGGATCAGTGATCTCAAAACCCTTGATGACTCTTTCAGCAATATGTGCAGGAGAGAGGTAGAGTACAGGACGTGTCTTTTTATTACTTACAATGACTGTCATGCTGCACGGACAAGTCATCGTGACATAATAAGTATAGAACTATGGAAAATACGAATGTAGTGATCTGTGGAAGTTGCATTCATCGCTTACAGTGTGAATAGGGTGATTTGAACGATGTCCAGGTCTTCTTCCCGCATAAGGTTGTACATGTCGCTAAAGTCAACGGGTAGGTGCATTTCGTTACCAGCGGACAAGTGGAAGTACTTCGGGGGAATCTTGACGTTAAAACTTGACATCCCGGCTTTTGCAACTTCCATGTACCATAGATGGAACCTCCTTGTATCCCACTTTTCCTCGTCGATGAGCTGGGCCTTGGGAATCATGAACTTCCCGCACACATAGTGGCCAGGGCAATCTTCGGCCTCATCAAATAGTTGACGGGTAGTTTCAGGTCTGGCAAACGATGGATAAGAATGTTAGTAGCATATATACTATGGACGTGGTATTATGCTCAATGTTACCATACCTTTCGAACATGAGTGTCTTCATCATCAGGGCATTTTTCTAGGGGTACGTGTTGCTCTTTGAGCCAATCTATGAAACTGTTCCTGTGCTCATTCTGGACCCATGCCTCTGTGCGTTGTCCGTCATTAGAGACGCGGATCGCTTCTATGTGCCTCTCGACATATTTCTCCATGCTCACCAACTGATGAAGGACGTTGTAATGAACTTGTTCAATCTCCTTGTTTGGTATATCTGTGCGAACATTTCGGCCCATGCACCCCATGCCTGCGGTTCTGCCCTCATGCTGATGGACAGGCAACCCAATCGCCCTCCCATCTTTTATGTACCTCATACACCAGTTCACTGCCTCTTCGGTTGTGTATGCCTCGATCATAGAGCCCTCCGGGTGAGCACGATTATGAACATATCTGTTGAGGGTGGACATGAACCGCTCGTACGTCCACATCTCGTGCAGGTACACGAGGCCTAGTTGCTCGATCTGATCCACCATGTGCATCATCAGGTGTACCATAATATCAAAATATGATGGGGGAAAGCACATCTCAAGCTGGCAAAGGGTCTCCGTGATGAAGTCCTTCAGGGCAGAGAGGTCAGCCTTACCGATGACCTTCTGCGTGATGCGGTTAAAGAAGTATGATATCCGAGTGACCACCATCTTCACGTACTCTGGACCAATAACCCTTATCACAATTGGAAGGAACACCGTCAGCATGATGTGGCAGTCATGTGCGTTGTAGCCGATCAATGTGAGGTCTTTCAAGGAGACGAGGCTCTTGATGTTGGAAGAGAAACCGGTCGGCACCTTGATACCCCTAAGAAGCTAGAGCATAGAAGTCTTCTCGCCATGCCTTAGGTTGTAGGCCGCACCTGGAAGATCGACTTTACCATTATGAGGTGACCCAGGGTGAAGGTCCTGCCTGATGCCCTGGTTGAGAAGATCCGTCCGTGACTTCAGACCATCCTTCGTCTTTCCCGGGATGTCCAGCAGGACACCGATCGTGCTATCAAAGATGTTCTTCTCGATATGCATCAATCGATGGCATGGGGTGTTTTCAGTGTTTTCCAATATGACAGGTACTCAAAGAAAATCGACCTCTTCTTGAAAGGAACAGAGGGGACCTGCGACGCTTCCTCCGTCGTGTCTCGCTTTCGCTTCCTCGTTTGTTTTGTCCCCTCCTCTGGTGGCTTCTTCTTCTTCCCAAACTTGATCTGATCAATATCCTTCACCATCTCATACACCTTTGGCCCCCAACTAGTCTGTGCCGGTGGTTCACCCTGTGGCCTGTGGCTCGCCCTGATCATCGAACAATTGATTCATGACACTTCTTCTATATCTGTGCCTTTTCGGAAGGAACCGCCTGTGCCTCATGTAGACCATCTTGTTCGATCCCTTGAGGCAAGTGTAGCATGTCTCGTCGATGCACATTACGCAGCCGGTCTTCCCTTTGTTCTGCCCCGACAGTGAGAAGAGGTCGGGGTAGTCGGTGATGGTGACAAAGATGATGGCTTTTAGGGTGAACTTCTCCTTGAGGGACGCATCCACCATCTCGACCCCAACATCAAATAGCTCCTTCATTTCCTCCATTACCGGCTCGAGGAAAACATCGATATCGTTGCCGGGCTGCTTCAGTCCCGAGATAAGCATGGTCAACAGAAGATACATGCGCCTCTGACACAGATGGGGAGGTAGGTTGTAGATGGTTAGTACGACCGGCCAGGTGCTATGGGAGCTGCTCAGCTCGCCGAACGGATCCATCCCATCGGTGCTCAGCGCGAACCGAACGTTCCTGGGATCTTTGCCAAATTGTGGGTAGGCCTTGTCGAAATCTTTCCGTTGCTGGCCATCGGAGGGGTGCCGCAGCATGCCATCGTCCTTCAAGCGGTCAGCTGATGCATGCCAAGACATGAGCTTCGCGTCCTCTAGGTTCCCAAATAGCGCACTGAGGCGGTCGATCACTGGCATGTACCACACTGACAGTGCCAGACTTCTCCTCAACATGTAACCCTCTTCTTCCTCGTACTGCTGATGAGCCGAGATGCGATTGGCTGCAACACTGCTCTTCTTGACACCCTTCTTCTTCTTCCTCTGACCACCTCGCAAGGCCTCATCGTCGTCTGCATCCACGCGACAGCCAGCATTTCTCTTGTAGCGACTTGTAACGACTGGCGCCACAGTGCGGACATCTCGTCAAATTCTCATACTTTGTGCCCCGATAGAGGATGCAGTGGTTAGGGCAGGCATCAAACTTTCTAAGCTTCATCGCCACTGGCCGGATAAGTTTCTTCGCCCGATACGTATTTGCTGGAATCTTGTTACTCATCGGGAATGTTTTAGCAAGGTAACCTAACAGCTCATCAAAGCTACTGTCTGACCACCCATGCCGAGCCTTCATCATCAACATGTGGAGGTTGAAACGGAGCACCGTGCAATCCTTCGGACATTCCTCGCCGTCCTTATATAAAGGATCAAGTGACGCCTGCTTCATCTCTCTGAAATTTTCCAACCACTTCGGGGAGCCATACACGACGTCGTCTTCGTTGATGTGGTTGAGTAAATCCTGAAACAGCTGCACATCCGCAGGGTCCTGCACCGTAGCGTCCTCAACATCTCCACCACCATCATCTGTCATATCCTGGAGTACATCCTCCACAGCGATGTGGTCACGAGCACTACTGTCACTGAAGGCAGGCGCTACTGTTGCTGATGAGACGTGCGCTCCAGGATCTTGGTTCACCGTCGTCGTCGACGTTGAGCTTACTCCAGATGCCGCCCCGACACTCGGATCGAATCTCTCGCCGTGATGAGTCCACACCGTGTAATCATCCATGAAACCAAAACGAATCAAATGAGATTGCATTGTGCCTTCGTCTTTGAAGGTGGTCAGATTCTTGCAACGATGACATGGACATGTGATTGTCGTCTGCTTCGATCTCTCATGGTCAGCTTTCACAGCGGCAATAAACTTTCTCACTTCAATGATATACCGCACATCAAGTACTCTATTGATCTTATACATCCATTTCGACCGGTCCATCGTACCTGCGATCCTTAATTAATTACACATATCATGAATCACAAAACAAAGATGAATTAGAAAAAATAATAATTTATTATATTTATGTTAAATCTAGGGACAGAATTAATAACGACGGCAAATAAAATTAATGCATCCATGATGAACTTAGAGAAACAAATACCAGTTTTCTCTCTCCAACATCAAACTAGATCTAAAAGGGGGCTAAAAAGAGAGAAAAAGAGAGCGGAAAAGGCTGGAGATCATCTAGGTACCTCTTGTAGAGTACTTCTCCTCCAAATCAAACAAATAAACCTCAAAAACAAGTTATTTGGGACAAAAATTCAGTAAAACTTCTTCCCCATTTTTGGTCTAGAGGAAAAAGATGATCGGGTTCTTTTCTGCTGGCGGCGGCGGCTTAAATAGCCAGGAATAACCGAAGCGGGCAACGTAAGGAGCCCGCTGCGGTTAATCATCTTTAACCGCAGCGAGCGTCTTTACCCGCCCGCTGCGGTTAATCATTAACCGAAGCGGACATATAAGGAAGCCCACTGCGGTTAAAGATGATTAACCGCAGCGGGCTCCTTAGGTTGCCCGCTGCGGTTAATTATTAACCGCAGCGGGCGCTTAATTATTAACCGCAGCGGGCGCTTCGGCGGTCAGCCGCTGTATGCCGGCCACCGAATAACCGTGGCGGGCAAAAAGAGTGCTCGCCACGAAGGTCTTTTAGGCAACGCTGCGCAAGTTCTTTTTTATAGTAGAGCCAGGCCTAGTGGTCAGACCTGCAAAGCCTAGCAGAACCCGCAAACAAAACTTTTTACTTGTTGTGGTGTCGTCTGGTCGTCAGCATCAGCACCCAGACGACGCAAGCGTGCCGCGGTGTAAGCAGCAGCGACGGCGGCGACAACAGTGCCACCAGATCTGGGGGGCTTGGTTGCGGATGTGCGTGCATCGGCGACGGCGGCGACAACAGCGCCACTGGATATGGGGGCTCGGCTGCGGATGTGCGTGCATCGACGTTCTTAGTCTTCTTGGTGACGAGGGCCTCGGCGACCGAAGCAAGGTCCGGCAGCTCCTTCCCCTTCCTCTTCTTGCCCTTGGAGGAAGACGACAACTTCTTGGCCGGTGCGGTGGCGGGGGCATCTGTGGGCTTCTCCGGCACCGGCATCGGTGCCACGACGGGCACCTCGACCATGGACGTGGGTGGAGCAGCCGTCGGGAGCGCCATGGAGAGCACCTAGCGAGACCTAGCGGAGGTGGCGGCGGCGGAGTCAGAGTCACGAGTGGAGAAGCATCGTAGAGTTGCAGAACTTGCGGGTTCCTGCTAGCGGCCTGCGTTTGCTAGCAGGCTGAACTGCTCAGCCCGCAAAAAAAAATAAGAAGGTTGCGGTTGTCCGGTGGGCCTATTTTGCGGGGCGGGTAAAGCGGGCTTGCGGACAGGCCCGTACCGCTTGCAAGTTGATTCTATATTATGTTGTTATATGTGTGAACTTCCTAGACATACATATGGCTATCCTGATTTTGTTCATAAAATCCGGTGTTAGAGTGTTAGAGACGAACTCGGTTCCATCATCTCTGCAAACCGGAGAGAGAGGTGAGATGGGGTTCAGCGACCTGGTCACGGCCTCACGGGTGGTCATTTTTTCCCTGTGTATACAAGAAACTCTGGTGCGACAATGGCAGACAGCTCGACAAGCAGCCGACGACTAGACGCTGGCAGACGGGTGTACAGAAATAATCGCTGGCTTCATGCTCTCACGCACCGGCTACACAGACACGCTCGGCTTCATGCATGCACACCACGCTATCACCTTCTCCGCTGCTGGCTGCACCAACGTGCATGCATGCGTCAAAAGTTGAACAGCTTGCTGCCTAGTACTCACTGTGCGGTACGCTGCCTATATGTACATGCATGCACTCGATGCCAAACCTGCAAGTCGCGAAGAGTTTAGCATGTCTACGTAAGAGCAAGGAGCAAGGTTAGCTACCTGTAACGTTCGTTACCGCCTTCTCCCGTCCCAATCTGCTTAGAGCATGTTTACATTCCAAAAAATTATAAGATTTCTTATCACATCGAATCTTTAGACACATGCATGAAGTATTAAATGTAGGTAAAAAGAATAACTAATTGCACAGTTTGTATATAAATGTCGAGACGAATATTTTAAACTTAGTTAGTCCATGTTTGGATAAAGTACGTTTGTCAAATAACAACGAAAGTGCTACAGGAACTTTACACCACAAGGAAGGTGAAAACTGTGCGTCTCCGGCCACCACCTGCACAAATAAAAATATAAGTAACATCCTGACATTACTCCATAAATTAGTTTATTCAGTTCAACATTGGATTGTAATATTACCTATCAAGAAGAGCAGTCATCGCCGCAGGGTTGATCGGTACCAACCCACGACGAACCTAGAACGATACGACGTTCAGGCCAGCCCGGCCTCTCCAAGAGAGGAGTGTAACTATCGTCGTGCCGCATGTCTTGGAACCTATTGTGGGTCCGAGGACGAAGGGGGCAACTCCTGTTAACAATAGAAAGTATGTTAGTTCAACAATTAACAACAAATACTAGTGAAACAACCTTAAGGGTGACTCATTACCTCCCCCTCCGCGATCCGACAACCCTGGTAGGTCGCGTCGTAGTACGGCTCCAGGAGGTGGTACTGCTTCATCCTGCAAAAAATAAAGGAAAGTTAGTTGTAATAATACATAATAGTAAACAATTGTACCCATGATAATAGTTCGAATAAATAAAATAATTTAAATTATATCAGTAAACAATTGGACAAATAGATAAATACTTATTATGTTGCAATAATACTTATTATGTTTGTACCTGACTAATCGGCCACCTACACCCACGAGTATATATTGTGGTCAAGCCTCCCGCATCGGCCACATTGGTTTTGCTTGGGGTCGGTAAGAAAGGGGTTGCTCTTCCACGCCTTGTTCTACCGGAGACCTAATCCATAACCATCTTGTATCTTGTCCTCTTTCTGGTACCACGTTTGTTCCGATGACTACCAGGGTCAGCAATGTACTTTGGTCCTGAGTAAGGTGGCCACTGGGTCTCGTCCAGGTAAGGCTCAAAACGGGAAAATCATGTGAGAACAAGATTGTCAACGCTAAACTCTCGGGGGATCTTGCTCTCGTAGGAGAAGTTGCGATGATTAGCGGCTGCAACATAATGAGAACATGGAAAATGGTACTGCCTTGTCCGCCCACACGTGCATGAGAACTCGATGAGTACAACAAGATAAGCCCTTGACGGTCTGATCTCTCCATCGGAGCTAGTACCACCCCTTTCCGTGCATGAGAACTCGATGAGTACAACAAGATAAGCCCACGGTCTGATCTCTCCATTGGAGGTAGTACCACCCCTTTCTGTGACCTGGTACTTGCCCGTTGAAGGGTCGAGATGGCGGACTAGAGGGGGGTGAATAATCCTTTTTAAAATTAAATGTACCGGCTAACCGAAACAAATGCGCAATTAAAACTATCGGTCTAGCCAAGACCACACCCCTCTACTTATACTCTATGACACTTTACAAAAGATCCTAAACAAAGCAAATAAGGTGTCAGGCTAGCTAGAGCTCACCAAAACAATCTAGCTTGCAAGGTCACACAAACCTATGCAACTAGCACTCTAATCAAACCAGGGAGCTCCTAACAATCTAGTGATGCAAAGCTACAAAGCCTAAGCTCACTAGCAATGCTCGATAACAAGGCTACACAAGCCAAATTAGAGAGCTCAACTTAGCTACACAAACTAGGCAACGAAACACTAGCACAAGAATGAATATTGAAGCACAAGCTAGTGAAGGAACAAGGCAGTCGGTAGTAGGGACGGTACTACTAGGTATTGTACACCGGTACTACCGACTCGTCCAAACGGTACTACCGACCACCTGCAGAAAGCTACGAAATCGAAGTGGATGAGATGCAATTTTTCAGATCTAGCAATTACCCCACTTCCCTAAGTGTTGTAGATGAAGATTGTAGCTTTCCCAAGTCTTGCTTCGTTGCCAAAAGGTAGATCGAGTCTTCCCAACCTAAGAAAGAGTGAAGGAGGGAGGAAGAACACGAAGAACACAAGAACAAGCGTAATATTCAAGGAAGTAAGAACAACAAGAGAAGGGGACACATGATTTTATCCCGAGGTTCACTTGGTTGCCACCAAGCTAGTCCCCGTTGAGGCAAGCCCAAGGTTGCCGCCGATCCTCTTGCTAGTGGTGACCCTAAGTCACACTCTCCACGATGGAGTGCTCACCAAAAGCTCTAGCTTTCGATCCGGCCGGACCACTTGGCGCTCTTCGCACCTCTCTCCACTATAGTTGCTCTTCGCGATCCCCTCGGGGCGAGCACAATGCCCCTCACAAAGCTTCTCCAGAGCCACGCACAATCTTCACGTGGGATTCACGACGGAGACAACCACCAAGCCGTCTAGGAGGTGACAACCTCCAAGAGTAATAAGAACCACCAGCTTGCAACTCGAACACCTAGTGCTAACTCTTGCAATCTCTCATGCACCGCACTAGAATCGCTCTCTCACACAATCGGATAAGCACTAATAAGCATATGTGAGTGAGAGGGCTCCCAAGCACTTCCGAACCATGGACACAAAGTCCCTAGGGTGCTCAACCTTATCCAAGGGCCAGCCACCCCTCTATTTATAGAGGCGAGCCACTAACTAGTCGTTATCCCCTTTTCCCGAGCTCACACGACTACAGTCGGTACTACCGACGAGAGGGTCGGTACTACCGGCGGTCAATATGATCGTTAGGATAGCCTTCCTAACACAGTCGGTAGTAGGGTCGGTAGTACCGGGGCCGATAGTACCGGCCTTATGGCGGTACTACTGGTAGGCCAAATCTTCCCCTACACAGAACGCCTCCAAACTCCCTCCAAACGTCGGTACTACCGACCACTAGGGTCGGTACTACCGGGGGCCGGTACTATCGGCCTTATGGCGATACTACCTTTAGTCCAAAACTCCCCCCGAACAGAGAGCTTGCGCGCAGTCCTCTCAGGTCGGTACTACCGACCACCAGGGTCGGTACTATCAGCTGCACCAGCCTGAGCTCCGCGCTAAAACGGCCATAACTCTTAGCTCCAACTCCGATTTCGATGATCTTAGACATTTTGGAAAGCTTATTCAGAGGGCTACACAACCCACATGAACACATGATCCAAAGAACAAAGGATCAATATAGTTTTCCAATCCAAGAGCCATCACTTCTCTTTTTCAACCAAAGTTTTCTCCAAAACTTCTCCAACTTCTTCTCCTTTGCAAATGTGCTAACACCACCAAGTGTACACCATCATTGTGCATGAGTGTTAGCATTTTCACAATCATTTTCAAAGGATTTTCACTTGCTCTCACCACACCACTTGATCCTAGTAACAATGCAATGTTAGATCGCTCAAGTGGCACTAGATGACCGATATGCAAACAAGTTTGCTCCTCTTGATAGTACGGCCTTCAATCCTAAACCCGGTCATAAACTTCTCTACACACCAATGACCGGTGAAATGAAAAGCCCTACAAATATACCTTTGCCTTGCACATTCCATTCCATGTCCTCCATTGTTGATGCAACACATGCACCAACCTAGATCAAATGATATGATCCACTTCATATCATCACATGGCCTCCGTGGTCCATCGATCTTGACCTCACTTGCTCTTCACCATTGCTTCGGTCCTTCGGCGCCAAGTCTTTGCTCAAGCCTCCCGACACTTGGTACAAATGGCTTCAAAGCCTCCAATTTGCCCTTCACCTTCACAACCGGTCCATCAAGCCAAGTCTTGCCTTGATCTTCACCATCTTAGCCACATGAATCCATATCATGTCACATATGAAATAAGCTCCTTCATCACATGTGTGAGCCTTTGCAACATCTCCAAGCCATTTCACCTCCATGGCATATGTTGCCCACACATGATCACCTGTGGACTAATCACCTGTGTAATTCACTTCAAACACATATTAGTTGTGACACCCCTAATTTTCCATGTTTTGAAAATCACTAAAATTTTGAACCAAATTAAAACTTGACCTAGTTTAACTTATAGGAAACATAATTAGAATAAATTAGGATAATAAAATCTTTTCTTGTTTAGTGTGGCATGTGTTGAGCAATATGGTAGCACTCAGTTGGAAACTCTTAGAAAACTCGGTTTGAATTTAGAAACCAAAAGGGATTTGAATCAAAGGGAATAGAAATATAAAAGAAAACAGAAAAAAAGAAAGGGCTGACCACGGGCCTCAGCTCCCATTCGGCCAGCTCCCCTCCTGCTCCCCCTCCCGCGCTAAGACTCCGACTGGGCTGAGCCCAAGCCGGAGCCAGCCGCGCCTCCTCCTCCCGCCTCACTCGCGTGGGCCACGGCCTAGCACTGCACCAGCGCGAGCACCTGGCCCAGCCGACCTCACTCTTCCCCTCCCTCCACTCACTTCCAGGTGGGACCGTGGCGTCAGCTTCGTCTTCCCCCTGGGCGACATGACGAGGCAGAGCATGTAGCACACCATGGCCCGCTCGACACTGTCGTCGCTGACCTTCGCAAAACCGCGGACGAGCCGTCTTGTCGAGCGCCCGACCACCGCCCTAGTGTGGGGTACAGCCACCTACCGAGACCAGAGGAGACAGAGAGGGAGAGAAGCGCCGCCGGTGACGCCATTAATGGCCATGATAAGCCAAGGCGAGGAACCGCCTTACTGGTGACATGAACCAACGGCGAACCGACCTAGCTAGATGCGGAGGACGGCAGATGGCAGAGTACGGTGACCAGAGGGCCTCGCGAGCTCGAGAATGCGCGGAGAAAATATTTCTGTAAACCGCCATGGCTGCCACCGCCATTGTCGAGCTATAAAAGGGGGACCTCGCTCCGAATTGAGGCCACCGCAAGCTCCACGGCGAACCTCCCCACCACATCACCACCTCCATTGTACCTTTACCGCTCTCCGCTTCCCTAATTTCTAGTTTCCCCCAACTCGGAGCCACACCATCGCCGGTGAACTCGAGCTCGATTGAGGACAGAGAGGAGCTCCAACAGCCGAATTGGAGTGAGGGTAAGCTTCACCGACCCGTCACCTTTCTTTTCCCCTTCCAACCTTCACCTCTACCAGCCCGAGGAGACCGGCCACCGTGGGCGCCGCACTCCGAGCCGCCATGGCTGGCAGCGAGCCCCAACCAGAGCACGGCCAGGAGCCTAGGATGCACTAGCACACAGGGCACCTCCTGCTACACCTAACGCACCAGAACACGGGAGGAAAGACTCACTCAGTGAGTCAAAGCGAAGCAACGCCGCCGCAGGAACTCCGACCAGCCGCCGAGACCCGCGCGGTGCCCCATTGATCCTCCCTGGCGGACGAGAGGATGCGGGAACAAGAACAGAGCGCGCTACCGGTGATGGTTAAGGCCATGGAGGAGCCATGCCACCGGCGGAGCTAACTCCGGCGAGATCGGGGACCTTCCCCTGTTTTCTGACGGGCCAGATGGTGGCGCTCCTAACGCCGTCATCGTAAGAACAGAGCGCGCTACCGGTGATGGTTAAGGCCATGGAGGAGCCATGCCACCGGCGGAGCTAACTCCGGCGAGATCGGGGACCTTCCCCTGTTTTCTGACGGGCCAGATGGTGGCGCTCCTAACGCCGTCATCGTCCAGAGACTGGCAGATGGGACCCTCGTTGCGCCGTCGCCCTTCTCCGTCATGGTGGGGAGGACATGGGAGGCCCACGCGTCAGCGGCTGCCGGCTGAACTCTCTCCTCCTTCCCTCCCTCCGTGCGCTTGGTTCACGTGAGACGAAGACCATGGGGTACGCGTCCACGGCACAGTATCGTAGACCGGTGGAACCCCTCCTCACAGACGTGCTGGAAATTGGTAGGTGCACTCGGCTAGTGTACACAAGAGGCTAGAAATCCTTTTTCCCTTTAGAGAAAAATTCCTAAAAATACTACATGTACTCAGTGATTTTACCCAATAATTAGTTTTCCCAAAATGATTATAGAAAATAATTATTAATTTCCAACCTATATGTTTAAACTTATAAAAATCATATCTTTCATGTTTTAACTCCGAAAATTATGAAACCACTTCTAAAAATTCTATAAAAATAATCTAAAAATGACCAACCTGAGAGTAATCATTTTGCTCAACATATGTTTGCTTGTGATATTTGTTTCTTTGTTTGTGCTTATCGTTTCCGTCGGATCAACCGGCAGGAGGAGACGACTACCACGAAGAAGACGACCGAGACTACCAGGAATCGGGAACTGTGAGCTGCAATGAAGGCAAGTTCTAACCCCACTCTTATCCACTCTAATTAATTACCCACTGATGATTATATGATTCAAATGTCATATGGTAAATTTGACTGAATAATAGGCAACTGTGATATGTTTATGTGCGTAATGCAAACCTGATTTGATGGGGACAAGTGGGGGATGTTTATTATATGCGGATATAACATCTTGGGGTAGACTCGCCTGTTGAGGGACTCTACCTACGAGGCACTTGTTTGCCATACCGAGTAGTTTCATAGGCCACCAAACTTGGTCAGAAACGTGTCCAGCCACACGCCTATATGGGTAGGCCTAGTTTCACACCCCGATAGGTAAAAGTGTAACACCTACCTGGAGGTCGGGAGACAACGGTTTGACAGGAGAAGGCATGACTGCTAAGTGATCTCTCATGACCCGGTCGGCGTGGTTGCTAAGTGATCCTCCACGTTAAATTCCTGTTGGGCCGTGTGCGAGCCCCCTCTTTTATGATATTGTTTTGGCTAGTGGGACCATGCGTGGTCTGTTCTCCGGCCCTTATGTAAACCGTGGTGAGGGTTACATGGACCCTATGGATGCGTCCTCTCGGGTATGTGCTTTGTTGGAGTAGATGAGGCCACTGATCATGATCGAGTCCACTCCATCGTGTGTGGAAAATTGGACACCTGCTGCAGTAGTACATCTTTAAATCCTATTCGAATAGCCACGTCCTTGGTAATGGGCAATCGCCGAGATGAGGTCACCTATGGTTAGGATAATGATTATTGCAATGGCACAACCATGAACCTGTGATGATATTTTACCTATGTTTCTAAACTAACCGGGAACTAGCGAGAAGGATGACACTCGCCTAGGGCCAAACCTCTCTTTAATTCTGCAATCTTTCTAGGACTTGCTGAGTACTCTATGTACTCACCCGTTGTTGACTCACAGATTATGAAGACGAAGGAGAACCCGGCTGCAACGAGGAGGACTTCCAGGAGGACTAGTGACAGCGACCGCGATCATGGGGGAGTCGTTAGGATAGGGTCTACGCCTACGCTCTAGCTTGCCTGTGAGGATAGACGCCGCTACGCATCGACTACCGCCTTGGTAGCTTTCGTACCCTGTTACATGATCACCATCGTAGTGTGTTTTGGTCAAGTGATATAAATAAAAGCCTTGACCCTGTTGTAACATATCACCTACCTAAGTGTGAACCCTAGAACCTTTATGTATGAACCCTTTTATTCGCTAGATTAATAAAGTTCGGTATTTATCTTTAAATCTGTATATCATTTCTGTTGATCCCGTACATATTTGTGCATGATCCTGGCGCAAATATGGGGATGTTTGGACTCTCAAGATGAGGACCTGACAGAGTGGTATCGGAGCCGAGCTTGACCATAGGATAAGACCCTAGGCATGACACGCAGTAGGAAAACGAGTTATGAACTCAATCCATCTTTGTTTGTTTCACAAAAGTAATCTAACTTGTGTTTAAATATTTTTGCAGCAAATGGAGGACGAATGGGTTCGCTCAAACTGTGAAAACACTGAAGGATTCCCGCAGCTTTTATGGGAGACTCTACAGCGGTTGGGATACACTGAGCGCCCTACGTACTATGGACTTGAGTACGAGGACCACGGTGTGCCCAAGTGTAAGATATGCCTGCATATTCCTGAGCATCCGCAATGCCCAAATATTCCAAGAAAAGTATACAAGGCAGTAGGAAAGGATCTTTATGGAACAAGCCAGAAGGTTGCAAGAGTTGCACTCGTCGAATACTCCCAGGTGTTTGAAGAAGACATCGACCATACCCCTGCCAAGTATTTTCCCGTGGCCAACCAAACCACCGCAACTTGGAACTACAAGGTAGATGAACTTGAGAAGATTAACCCGAAGAGTCCAGAATACACTCTTGTGGCCACTGTCAGGTACCTCCATACACTTGAAGACCTCTATGAAGAGCAATAGAAGGCACTCTTAGAATGGAAGGAACGAGCTCTCAAGGGTGAAGCTGAAGTACGCGCCTTGATCCTGGACAACATGATATTAGAACAACTCAAGGAAAAGGCGCAGAAGAAGGCAACATTGTACCGCAAGGAGATGGAAGAAGCCGAACATCGACGCCAGTACAAGGAGTTTGTTCGCCGAAGGAACAGAAGAAGGAGGACCTTCGCCATCCCCAATGACCGGGGCGAAGCACTACCAGGAGTACCAAGACTCACACGAACACTACAGAAGCACGTGGATGACATCAAGGGCAAAGCACCAGCTATCCCCGAGTACGATCCAGAAATTCCTGGACTTGAGCCCGCAAGAAGCGATGAAGGAATGGAAACTGAAGGATCTGCCGCCGACAACTTCGACATAATCAAGATCATGGGAACTGAAGGGCCGGATGCAGATGATGGATATGCAGATGATCTTCCCAAGTTGCGAGAGGAACAACTCACCCCTGAGAAAGGAAAAGCGGTTGCATGGGACTTCGATGAGATCCAGTTCATGTAGATATATCACTAGGAACGATGCGCTCAGTTGTAAAATAAATAACATACTGAGTGTCGTAGCACCGCGTTGAGCGAGTAGTTGTCGTGTGTCAGTCACTAGTAAGTGTGGTACTGTCATGTATCATGTGTAGTGTGACTGTTTGTGTGTCTGTTTGTGTAATGATGAGTGTTTTGTTTACAGTGTTTCTCTTCTTTTAATCTTTGTGTGACCCCAATTGGGCAACCTCTTAAAAGAATCGCTCCACCTTATCAGATGGAAAGGTGATCTAATCGGATTCAGCAACGCCACGAGAGGCAAGCTGCTGAGGAAGCGCGCAACCCACCCCGAGGACCAGAGAACCATAGGCAACGGAATGAGCAACCTAGGCCAAGGCGACAACGTACACCAGAAGAAGAAGAAATAGTGATGGAGGAAGAAGAAGATAGTAACCATGAGGATGGCAACCATGAGGAAGAACAAGATAACGATGAGGAAGAACTCCCTCCACCACCACCTACTCTAGCAGAGATAATGGACCGCCAGACAAATTTATTGGAAGCCCTTGCTAGAAGACTCGAGCATGGTAACGGACAGGGAAAGATGGCTGCATTTATGAGACTGAGTCCACCTACCTTCGACAGCTCTGAGGATGACCTGCTAGCTGTTGATGACTGGTTGCGTACCATCACCAAAAAGCTAAAGGTCGTGCGAGCTACCGAAGAAGAGAAAGTCACCTTCGCTACTCACCAACTAGTTGGAGCAGCTGGGGAATGGTGGGAAAACTACCAAGATGTCGTCGAAGACCCCGAAGCTATAACATGGGAAGAATTCCAGGAGGCGTTCTGTAACTATCATATCCCAGAAGGAATGATGGAGAGGAAGTCAGAGGAATTCGGTAACATAAGGCAAGGAGCCATGACCATAAACCAATATATTCGCAAGTTCATGAAACTATCTCGCTATGCACCGGGAGAAGTTCATTCCGATAAGAAGAAGCAAAAGTGCTTTATGAGAGGTCTGAACTCTTCGTTCGGGACCCAGCTTGTTACCGGAATATATCCTGATTTTAACACCCTCATGAACAAAGCAATACTACTTGAAGATGAACGTGCCAAAGCTGATGGAGATAGGAAGCGCAAGTTGAGCATACAGCAGGCACGACAACAAGAAAGGACCCAAAGGATCAGGACCAACAATGTCCCAACAAGGTACTCATCAACTATGCAGTTTCGATCTTCAAACAGCAACAACACACAAGCCAATACCTATTCAAACCGCAGTTACAACACGAACACCAACAACAACCCACCAAGAAACAACAACAACAACACCTTAGGTCAGTCAGATTCCACATGCTATGGATGTCGTCAGCCAGGCCACCGAATTGCTCAATGCCCATATAAAACCGCAAACTCTATACCTGCACAGTCTACAAATAGCAACAGGATTGCAGCCTCAGGAATTGGTCACGCAGCACCTCAAATCTCTGGACAACAAAAGAGGAATCCGCCATCGTTTGGGCAAAGCCGAGTCAATCACGTGAGTGCTGAAGAAGTGCAAACAGCGCCTGACGTTGTGTACGGTGAGTTTTTAGTTAACTCCATTCCCGCAAACATGTTATTTGATTCCGGGGCCTCGCATTCGTTTGTTTCCACTTCGTTCATTTTCAAAAACAACCTAAAAATGGTGTTACTCTCCACCCCGTTAATAATAAGAACCCCTGGAGCTGTTCTCAAGTGTACGCTAAAATGCCCGAAGGTTAAGATAACCATTAATGAAATTGAATTTCGAGCAAACTTAGTCGTACTAAAGACAGAAGGACTTGATGTGATATTAGGTATGGATTGGTTGAAAGAACATCATGGAAATATATCATGCAGAGACAGGGCCGTAACATTGATAAATCATGAAGGAATAAGAGTGAAATGTTATCCAAAAGCGCCAATAGTTGAATCAATGATATGCAACTTGGAAGCCCAAACCGTTGAAGTACCAATGGTATGTGAATACCTGGATGTTTTTCCTAAAGAGTTATCTGGGATGCCACCAGATAGAGATATAGAATTTATAATTGACCTAATGCCTGGAACTGCTCCTATAGCAAAGAGACCTTACAGAATGGCAACAAATAAGTTGGAAGAATTAAAGGCACAACTACGAGAATTACAAGAAAAAGGGTATATCAGACCAAGTTCGTCACCATGGGGATCACCCGTACTATTTGTAAAGAAGGATGGAAGCCTTCGGATGTTCATTGATTACCGTTCCCTAAATGAAGTCACTATCAAAAACAAGTATTCATTGCCTCGAATTGATGATTTATTTGATCAACTAAAGGGAGCCAAGTATTTTTCAAAAATAGACCTACGATCGGGATACTATCAGCTGAAGATTCGTTTAGATGACATTCCAAAGACTGCATTTGTCACCCGCTATGGACAATATGAGTCTATTGTAATGCCCTTTGGATTGACCAATGCCCCTGCATATTTCATGAATCTAATGAATAAGGTATTCATGGAAGAATTAGATAAGTTCATAGTAGTATTCATTGATGACATACTAATCTATTCAAGGAGTGCTAGCGAACATGAACAACACCTCAGAATAATATTGAACAAGTTAAGGGATCATGAGTTGTACGCGAAGTTCAGCAAGTGCGAATTTTGGTTACAAGAAGTCGCATTTTTGGGACACATCATCAACCAAGGAGTGAAGGTAGATCCTGAAAAAGTAAAGGCTATATCAGAATGGAGACAACCAACCAACGTGACAGAAGTTCGAAGTTTTCTTGGATTAGCAGGATACTGCCGATGATTTATCGAAGGATTCTCAAAGATAGCAAGACCCATGACAGCACTTACACAAAAGGGAAAAGATTTTGAATGGACAGAAGCATGCGAAAGAAGTTTCCAGGAGTTAAAGCAAAGACTAACTACAACACCTGTACTTATGTTACCCGACATACACCATGACTTTGTAGTGTATTGTGACGCATCCCGCCAGGGATTGGGCTGTGTATTAATGCAAGACGGCAAGGTTGTGGCCTATGCATCGAGACAGTTAAAGAAGCACAAAGAAAACTACCCTACCCACGACCTGGAGTTAGTTGCTATAGTACACGCACTAAAAATATGGAGGCACTATTTAATTGGAAATAAGTGTAAAATATTCACAGACCACAAAAGTTTGAAATACATATTCACCCAGATAGATCTAAACCTACGACAGAGAAGATGGTTGAAGCTAATAAAAGACTATGACCTAAGCATTCAATACCATCTCGGCAAAGCCAACGTAGTCACGGATGCTTTAAGCAGAAAACCATATTACAATTCCATGACCGCCCTGGAAGAAAAGCCAGAGCTAGCACAAGAAGCCTGGAAGCTTGGATTGCAAATCGTACCACAAGGGACCCTAAATATGCTACACCTCCAACCAAATTTGAAGGATCAAATACGTGCTGCACAAACAAACGATGAAGAAATACAGAAGCTTAAGGAAAGAAGTGCTGAAAAAGAGATTATCGGATTTAGAGTCGACGAAGAAGGGACCCTATGGTTCGGTGAAAGGATATGTGTGCCCAATAGCAAGGAGTTAAGAAAGCTAATTTTGGACGAGGCACACAGTACCACATACTCTATTCACCCTCGAGCCACCAAAATGTACATGGATTTAAAACAAAGATATTGGTGGAACAAGCTGAAAACGGATATTGCGGACTATGTAGCTAGATGCGATACATGCCAACGAGTAAAGGCAGAACACCAAAGACCCGCAGGACTACTCCAACCACTACATATTCCCCAATGAAAATGGGAAGAAATTAGTATGGATTTTATTGTGGGACTACCCAAGACGCAGAAAGGACATGACTCCATATGGGTAATAGTGGATAGACTAACAAAAGTAGCACACTTCATCCCCGTCAGAACCACCTACAGAGGAGATCAACTAGCAAGGCTATACATCAACAACATCCTCCGGCTACACGGGATACCAAGTCGAATTGTGTCAGATCGAGGGGCACAATTCATGTCAAGGTTTTGGAAGAGCTTACATAAGGCACTCGGAACTCGCCTGGACTACAGTTCGGCATACCACCCCCAAACAGATGGACAACAGAAAGAGTAAATTAGATACTAGAGGACATGTTGAGAGCCTGTGTACTCACCTATGGACAAGATTGGGAGCAAAGCTTAGCATTTGCCGAGTTCTCCTATAACAACAGCTATCAAGCAAGCCTAAAAATGTCCCCATTCGAAGCGTTATACGGTAGGAAATGTCAAACCCCATTGATGTGGTCTGAGGTAGGGGAACGTGCCCTCTTTGGACCCGATCTGATAAATGATGCTGAGGAACAAGTAGCTAAGATTCAAGAGAGTTTAAAAGCAACACAAATTCGACAGAAGAGTTATGCTGATACACACAGGAGACCGTTAGAATTCCAACCAGGAGATTTTGTAAACCTAAAGGTGTCACCAATCAGGGGAACCCGAAGGTTCCAAGTCAGAGGAAAGCTAGCACCGAGGTACATTGGACCATACAAAATTCTTAAGAAGATTGGAGCTGTCGCTTACCGTCTGGAATTGCCCCCAGAAATGGCAGATGTGCACGATGTGTTTCACGTATCTCAACTAAAAAGATGCCTTCGAGTACCGGAAGAACAAGTACCTGTGGAGGTAGTAAACCTACAGCCTGACTTACAGTATCAAGAAAGGCCAGTAAAGATTTTGGACATAGCCATCCGACAAACAAGAAGAACGGTCGTAAGATTTTGTCGAGTTTAATGGAGCAACCATACCGAGGCAAAAGCAACATGGGAAAGAGAAGATCTGAAAAGAGAATTTCCATACCTATTTTTAGGAACAACCCGAATCTCGAGGATGAGATTCTTTTTAAGGGGGTAGGTCTGTGACACCCCTAATTTTCCATGTTTTGAAAATCACTAAAATTTTGAACCAAATTAAAACTTGACCTAGTTTAACTTATAGGAAACATAATTAGAATAAATTAGGATAATAAAATCTTTTCTTGTTTAGTGTGGCATGTGTTGAGCAATATGGTAACACTCAGTTGGAAACTCTTAGAAAACTCAGTTTGAATTTAGAAACCAAAAGGGATTTGAATCAAAGGGAATAGAAATAGAAAAGAAAACAGAAAAAAGGAAAGGGCTGACCACGGGCCTCAGCTCCCATTCGGCCTGCTCCCCCTCCCGCACTAAGCCTCTGACTGGGCCGAGCCCAAGCCGGAGCCAGTCGCGCCTCCTCCTCCCGCCTCACTCGCGTGGGCCACGGCCCAGCACTGCGCCAGCGCGAGCACCTGGCCCAGCCGGCCTCACTCTTCCCCTCCCTCCACTCACTTCCAGGTGGGACCATGGCGTCAGCTTCGTCTTCCCCCTGGGCGACATGACGAGGCAGAGCAGGCAGCACACCATGGCCCGCTCGACACTGTCGTCGCTGACCTTCGCGAAACCGCGGATGAGCCGTCTTGTCGAGCGCCCGACCACCGCCCTACTGTGGGGTACAGCCACCTATCGAGACCAGAGGAGACGGAGAGGGAGAGAAGCGCCGCCGACGACCCCATTAATGGCCATGACAAGCCGAGGCGAGGAACCACCTTATTGGTGACATGAACCAACGGCGAACCGACCTAGCTAGATGCGGAGGACAGCAGAGGGCAGAGTACGGTGACCAGAGGGCCTCGCGAGCTCGAGAACGTGTGGAGAAAATATCTCTCTAAACCGCCATGGCTGCCACTGCCATTGTCGAGCTATAAAAGGGGGACCTCGCTCCGAATTGAGGCCACCGCAAGCTCCGCGACAAACCTCCCCACCACATCACCACCTCCATTCTACCTCTACCGCTCTCCTCTTCCCTGATTTCTAGTTTCCCCCAACTCAAAGCCACACCATCGCCGGTGAACTCGGGCTCGATTGAGGACAGAGAGGAGCTCCAACAACCGAATTGGAGTGAGGGTAAGCTTCACCGACCCGTCACCATTCTTTTCCCCTTCCAACCTTCACCTCTACCGGCCCGAGGCGACCGACCACCGTGGGCGCCGCACTCTGAGCCGCCATGGCTGGCAGCGAGCCCCAACCAGAGCACGGCCAGGAGCCTAGGATGCACTAGCACACAGGGCACCTCCTACTACACCTAACGCACCAGAACACGGGAGGAAAGACTCACTCAGTGAGTCAAAGCGAAGCAACGCCGCCGCAGGAACTCCGGTCAGCTGCCGAGACCCGCGCGGTGCCCCATTGATCCTCCCTGGCAGACGAGAGGATGCGGGAACAAGAACAGAGCGCGCTACCGGTGATGGTTAAGGCCATGGAGGAGCCATGCCACCGGCGGAACTAACTCCGGCGAGATCGGGGACCTTCCCCTGTTTTCTGACGGGCCAGATGGTGGCGCTCCTAACGCCATCATCGTCCAGAGACTGGCAGACAGGACCCACGCTGCGCTGTCGCCCTTCTCCGTCATGGTGGGAGGACATGGGAGGCCCACGCGTCAGTGGCTGCGGGCTGAACTCTCTCCTCCTTCCCTCCCTCTGTGCACTTGGTTCACGTGAGCCGAAGACCGTGGGGTACGCGTCCACGGCACAGTACCGTAGACCGGTGGAACCCCTCCTCACAGACGTGCTGGAAATTGCTAGGTGCACCCGGCTAGTGTACACAAGAGGCTAGAAATCCTTTTTCCCTTTAGAGAAAAATTTCAGAACAATTCCTAAAAATACTACATGCACTCAGTGATTTTACCCAATAATTAGTTTTCCCAAAATGATTATAGAAAATAATTATTAATTTCCAACCTATATGTTTAAACTTATAAAAATCATATCTTTCATGTTTTAACTCCGAAAATTATGAAACCACTTCTAAAAATTCTATAAAAATAATCTAAAAATGACCAACGTGAGAGTAACCCTTTTGCTCAACATATGTTTGCTTGTGATGTTTGTTTCTTTGTTTGTGCTTATCATTTTCGTCGGATCGACCGGTAGGAGGAGACGACTACCAAGAAGAAGACGACCCAGACTACCAGGAATCGTGAACTGTGAGCTGCAACGAAGGCAAGTCCTAACCCCACTCTTATCCACTCTAATTAATTACCCACTGATGATTATATGATTCAAATGTCATATGGTAAATTTGACTGAATAATAGACAACTGTGATATGTTTATGTGCGTAATGCAAACCTGAATTGATGGGGACAAGTGGGGGATGTTTATTATATGCGCATATAACATCTTGGGGTAGACTCGCCTGTTGAGGGACTCTACCTAGGAGGCACTTGTTTTCCATACCGAGTAGTTTCATAGGCCACCAAACTTGGTCAGAAACGCGTCCAGCCACACACCTATATGGGTAGGCCTAGTTTCACACCCCGATAGGTATAAGTGTAACACCTACCTGGAGGTCAGGAGACAACGGTTTGACAGGAGAAGGCACAACTGCTAAGTGATCTCTCATGGCCCGGTCGGTGTGGTTGCTAAGTGATCCTCCACGTTAAATTCCTGTTGGGCCATGTGCGAGCCCCCTCTTTTATGATATTGTTTTGGCCAGTTGGACCATGCGTGGTTTGTTCTCCGGCCCCTGTGTAATGGCACAACCATGAACATGTGATGATATTTTGCCTATGTAACCGGGAACTAGCGAGAAGGATGACACTCTCCTAGGGCCAAACCTCTCTTTAATTCTGCTATCTTTCTAGGACTTGCTGAGTACTCTATGTACTCACCCGTTGTTGACTCACAGATTATGAAGACGAAGGAGAACCCGGCTGCAACAAGGAGGACTTCCAGGAGGACTAGTGACAGCGACCGCGATCATGGGGGAGTCGTTAGGATAGGGTCTACGCCTACGCTCTAGCTTGCCTGTGAGGATAGACGCCGCTACGCATCGACTACCGCCTTAGTAGCTTCCGTACCCTGTTACATGATCACCATCGTAGTGTGTTTTGGTCAAGTGATATAAATAAAAGCCTTGACCCTGTTGTAACATATCACCTACCTAAGTGTGAACCCCAGAACCTTTATGTATGAACCATTTTATTCGCTAGATTAGTAAAGTTCGGTATTTATCTTTAAATCTGTATATCAGTTTTGTTGATCTCGTACATATTTGTGCATGATCCTGGCGCAAATATATATGGGGATGTTTGGACTCTCAAGATGAGGGCCCGGCATTAGTCCACCTAAGTTGTCACTCAATTACCAAAACCAAACTAGAACCTTTCACCCATGCTATGATCAAAGCATTTAACCTCATGTGTGCGAGCCCTATCTTTTGCCTTATCAAGATGCTTTTGGGGTTTATGTGGCAATGTCTTGTTGTTATTTTGGAGTGCCATTGCTTTTGATCTCTCTCGTTGAACCATGCAACAAGCCTGTAGAAGGTGAACTCAACAATAGCATTCACAGGCATGGCACGTATACCCTTAAGTAGACTATTAAATGATTCTGTCATGTTGCTTGCTTGAAACTCATACCTCTGGCCACCATCATCTTGTGCCCTAGTCCATTTTTCAGGTTCTCTCAACAATCCTCTCAACCATTGCTGACCTTCTGCATTTGTAGCAGCTTTGAGCTGCTCCAACTTGTCTTCGAACAAGGACACTTCAAGCTTGCGACAAGCCTCCTCAAATAGTGTAAAGTTATTCTTCGTACCATTCTTGCGCATCAAATTCTCAGCAAGGTGCCGAGTGCACCAACAGTGGTGCAAAGGTGCATACCTCGGAATCTGTTCCTGTACGGCGCTAAGTATGCCCTGGTGCCTGTCAGATATGACACCAACCTCTCTGCCAGGGCCTACAACATGTATGCGAACAAGGCACATGAACCAACCCCAACTATTTTTGTTCTCCCTCTCCACCAACGCAAATGCCAAGAAATGGCTATCAGTAGTGTGCCCATATATTTGCCAAGAAGAAAAGTACCATCAATGGAGAACATGGGACAACAATGCTTGAAGGGCTCTACACATTGGGGGAAGCACCAAAATGTACGGAAGAATATCTGTCTCTCATCCTTCCATTCATTTGGTTTGGGCAAATACTCGTAATACATCTCTGGATTAGCTACTTTCATTCCATTAAAGAGTACGGGCAACCGCTCGTAGCCCTCCTCCCAATCCTCATATATCATCTTCCATGCACATTGTTTTGCCCTCCATGCTTTGCCATACTTGATCTTGTGTCCAAATATCTTCTCTGTCATTTCAATAATTGTCCTCACCTTCAAATTGGGTTCTCCCTTAAGTATTGAGAACAATGATTTGGCAATTAGGGTAGATGTCAACTGTAGGTGCCTCTGATCTAAGATGGTTGATGCACAAGTGTGTGGACCAATAATTTTTGTGATCTTGAACTTCCCTGTGTCCTTTTGCTTCCTAGCACAGACTCTCCAGTTACATTCAGCCTTCTCACACACCACTGTGTACCGTCGCTCTGCATAGGAATACCTCACCTTGAAAGGTCGGTTCTATTTCACAAAATACTCCTGTAACCACCTTCTCAATGTAGGCAAGTCCTTAAACAACAAACCCTTCTGGCTTTCAATGCTATCGCCTGCCTCAGGAGCATCTAGCAACTCATGATCCCTGCCTTCTGCATATGCACTATGACAATGACTAAGATCGCTGTATTCATGAATTGTTGGATCACGATCAAGGCAAAAGCGTCTGATCAACTCAACGTCTTGCTCAAAAAGTGCTTCGAGAGGGCGGTCATCATCCGAATCAATAACTCTTGCCATCTCATAAAGCTCCTCTTCATTATCAATCTGAACATCCACACAGTTAGAGGCCCTACAGTACTGCTCCACATTGACTACAGGGGCCACAGGTGTCGGAGCAACATTATCAGGAATATCTCCTGCATGGCAAGGAAACAACATCCATTGCATTTAGAAAAAGGCATGAAAACATGGCAAAAGCCAGAATAACATGGAGACAAGAATGAAACCATGAACCAACACTTGGATGGTTCTAGGTCAACGGGGTCTCTTGAGGGGCCGCACCACCTGGCTCATTCGGGCCGGATTGTGCATCGGGCACCACAACATCTTCCACCTCCACCTCAACATTGGGCAACGGGTCACCACAATGGGCCGCGTCATCATGAGGGGGTTCATAACCACACGAGGGGTGGGATCATTGGACAACTTCCGCACCACCAAATCTAAGCATTGAAAATCGTTCTTCATCACAGTTTTCACATACTTATCCCACTCACCCTCAGATGCAATTGAAACTAGCCGCCTGAAAATACGGTCTGATTTATCATAGTGAACTAATCCCTCAACTAAGATAGCATCATTATCTGAATTCCAATGAAGCTCAACATGAGCCCTACCAAACAACTCGCTAAACGATGGACGCTCATCAAATAGCAGAGGCACCCTTTTATTACAACGAAACTAACATTCTCATAAATATCTTCCTCCACACTCCCTCCATGAAATAGTGTCACTATGTTATCCATCTAGTTGCAATGCACAACGAGAATATGGTTACGAATATAGTCAGTTCGAAAAATAATCATCTATATTACTACCTAGATAACTAACTAAGTAACTAAGTTGCTATCTATCCATATAACTAACTAAAAACAAAACTAACTAACAAGTTTCTAACTATCTAGGTTACTAACCACCTAACTAGTTACTAAATTACTAACTATCTAGGTTACTAACTACCTAACTAGTTACTAAATTACTAACTATCTAGGTTACTAAATTCACTAACAAACTAACTAACTAACTAAATTTAGTTGCTAACTACATTTGATAGCTAATAATAAAATTTGCTAAGTAACTAAATTTAATAACTAACTAAATTTGCTAAGTAACTAAATTTAATAACTAACTAAATTTGCTAAGTAACTTAATTGAATAACTAACTAAATTCGCTAAGTAACTAAATTTAATAACTAACTAAATTTTCTAACTAAGTAGCTAAAGGCAAATACTCACTAGATTTAATAAGTAACTAAATTTTCTAACTAAGTGACTAAATTTAATAGCTAACTAAATTTTCTAACTAACTAAATGAACTAACTAAATTTGCTAACTAAATTACTCACTAGATTTAATAGCTAACTAAATTTTCTAACTAACTAAATGAACTAACTAAATTTGCTAACTAAATTACTCACTAGATTTAATAGCTAACTAAATTTTCTAACTAACTAAATTAACTAAATGAACTAACTAAATTACTAACTAAATTTAATACTAACTAAATTTGTTAACTAAATTTGCTGACTAAATAAATAACATTTAATTACTAACTAAATGAACTAACTAAATTTGCTAACTAACTAAATTTAATTACTAACTAAATTAACTAACTAAACAAAATTGCAAAAAAAACTCGCCTTGCTGCTGGGCAGGGGACGGAGGCGGCGGCTGCGGCTGGCCGGCGGCGGCCGAGGCGCCGACGGGGGCAGGGAACGGAGGCGCGGAGGCGGGGGCAGAGGCTGGCGGCGGTGGCCTGCTCGTGGGCGGCCGCCGGTGGCCGTCGCGCGGGGTGACGATGGCGACCGGCGCGCGGCTTCACAGCGGCGGCTGGCGTGGGGGAAGACGGGGACGGTGCGCGGGGGAAGCGGGGGACAAACGGCGCGGCCGAAGCTCGGGTGGACGACGGATGACGGCGGTTCGGCGGCGGTGGCGGAGCGAGCGGGCAGAGTGAGAGAGAGAGGAGAGAGTCAGCGCGGCTTCCCACAGCCGTTGGTATATCTGACATCATCGGCGCCAAAATCTGTGGCGCGGAGGTCGACGCTAAGATCCATGGCGCCGAGGTGTGCCACGTCAGCACCACCTCGGCTGTCGTGGTGGCACGGGGGCCGGGACCTCGGCGCCATGAGTCATGGCACCGAGCCATGGTACCTCGGCGCCATGACCTATAGCGCTGACCCCTAGGGTCGAAAGACGAGAATACGCCACCAAAGGGGGATAAACGTGAATTTTATTCAGAAAGGAATAAATTGCAAAAAAATGAGGTGTTCAAGCAATACCAAGAACTGGGAGAGCAGCTAATCTTAGGCTCACTGTAACTGTCCGAGTATTAACACAGATTTGAGCTCTCAGGGTTCTGATTCTATAAGCAATAGGTATAGTCATAACAATTATATTGTGCCTTTGTGTAAAACCCTTGCTCATGAATGAATGTGGTGCACCAGAATGAAATAACACATACTCCCTCCGTCCCAAAATGTCTGTCGTTTTCGCTTCCCAAGAAACAAATACCGGCAATTTTTATAAATAATAAATATTATCGATTAGTATCATTGGAAAGATCTTTGAATCTAGTTTTTTTAACAAATTTATTTAAAGATATAAATATTAAACGTATTTTTTACCAATCGAGTCAAACTTGTGGTACGAAAACCGAAAATGACTAACATTTTGGGACGGAGGGAATAGGCTCGATGGGAATTTATGATAAACATACCGGTCATCACCGGCTCTCCACACGGAACAACCTCCTCAACCTCGGTGTAGTTGACTTGAGCGGAGAGTGTCTTTGAGAGCAAGGCTAATAATATAGCCTTCTAGCTGTAAAATTCTTGCAGCCCACCTCTCTTGCAACCCACCTCTCAGCCAACTCATATAATGATTGATTTTCTTACAGCCCACTTTATTCTCTCATAAATTTATTGGTTTTTGTGTCTTTAGCTGACTGCAAACTTACAACCCACCTCTCTTCTCTCTTTTCCTTTTTTTCTTCTACATCAGTATACAGTCTTCTTGCAGCCCTTTATAAGAACAAGATTAATAATACAGCCAACAAGCTGGCTGTAAGAATCCTTACAGCCTTCTCCTAGTTTGCTTGTACAATAGTTAGTGCTTCACAATTAATACATGGCCCACTGATCATTCTCATAGAGTTTCTCGGTTTTTATGTCGAAGCCGGCTGTAAGCTTACAGCTCGCTTTTCTTCTCTCTCTTCTTTTCTCTCCTCCACGTCTACATTTAGCCGGGTTACAGCCGGTTATTATGCTTGCTCTCATTTGACAATGGGTTGAACACGACGAGCTGGAATCCCATCATCTCTCAAAACCGGAGTGTGTCTGGTACTCTGGTTGGTGGGAATTTCTTTCATTTTCCTGAGTAAAGAATCTCTGGCGCGATATGATATGACACGCAGCTCGACAAGCAGCCTCACGTCTGGCGCCGTCTCGAATGGCTCTTGCACCGGGGCTACACAGCGGTTTCATGCATGCATGCATGCCACGCTCTCTCCGCTCCGCTGCTGGCTGCACCAGCGTGCATGCATGCGTCAAAAGTTGAACAGCTTGGAGTAGGAGGAATCTCTGCTTAAATTAAAAAATATTAATATTCATCGATTACCAAGTAATTAGTATTATTAGGGGGATCTGTAAATCTAGTTTTTTAACAAAATTATTTATAAATACTCCCAACGTATAGGAAATAGAAGTCTTTTAGGACAGCGACACAGTCTTCAAAGTATAACTTTGACCGCTTGTTTCTTCGAAAATATTTATTGTAAAGTAGTATATGTACTTTTCAAGATAAATTTATTTATATGATTTTTATATCTCTAAACTCAATAATTTTAAAGTTATTCATGATTTATATTCCCAATGTTTGACTCAATAATCCTTGTCCAAAAGGACTTCTATTTCCTATATGGAGGGAGTACAAATGTTGCATGTATTTATTATAAATCGAGTTAAACTTGTCGCACGGGCACTACCAACGATAGATAATTAGGGACGAAGAGATTATGTTGAGTATTAAATATAAACTAAAAAATAACTAATTTCACACATTACAATAACTTTATGAGATATTTTTATGCCTAATTAATCCATGATTTGACAATCTTATGCTACCGTAAACAAGAGCTGATGATGAAATAATTAGTCTTACGGCCCGTTTGGATGCTTGGAATTGAATTCATTTTAAGAATCATAATTTAGATACATATTAATTAAGCTAATATGATTATATATGGATTATATTTGTATATTATTGTTGCTTATACGAGAGAGATACTCATGTATTGCATATTTATCGTAGGGGAGTGACTTGAAGAGAATGTTATAAGTTGTAAAGTAGAAATATAGCATGATGATGTATGGAATCTATTTCCCTCTCCTACCCTATGAATTTGAGATAGATATATATGTGAAGTTTGGAAAGTGGTGGAATGTCAAATTCCATGGCAAATAGGTTAGTTTATTGAGTGAATTCCAATTCCTCCAAAATGAAGGGATCTACACATACGGACCCTTAATAAATTCGTCTCATTGTTTCTAGATGGAATATGTAATTTTTTTATTAATTTATTTTCAATAGACTAAATTGATATTATTATATCCGATGTAATATTCAAACACTTTTTCTTCCTCCAACTAAGCGTGTCTAAAATTTGGATATACGCAAGACATGTTTTAAATGGCGTCTACATGAAGAGCTGAGATACCGTATTCGTTGTTCGAACTAAAAAAACGGTTCGGCTGATTGGTACGATTAATTTGGTTTGGCGGATTGGTACGATTGATTTTTATTTAGAAAAATTTTATTCTACTCTTTACTGCACTTGATCACTAGGAAATAAAATTCAAACACGCCTAATTAGCAGCGTTTGAGCTGACACGTGGGCTAGATGTCCAGGAGGAGTAGTACATGCATGCACTCGATGCCAAACCGCCATGCCAAGTCCCAAAGCGCGTGAGTCGTCGATGCCAAACCTGCCAACACACAAAGCGTCAGATGGTGTTGCACAACCTACAGTACAACGCTGGGTTCTTCAATGACTGCCACACACACATGCACGCTGCACGCCACACAGATAGCGCGCCAGGCATCTCACGGGTGTGGCTTGTTTGGTTTGGTACCTCCCAGTCAACAAACTGGCCAGGCATCGATCTCCATCCGAGGCGTTCAAAATCGGAAGCCTCGGGGAGCTCCCTGCCCCAGGCAAATTTACAGGGACACGAACCGCTAGACTCCTCACCGCCCTTTTCCGCTATCACCTGAAATGCGAATGCGAGGCTCTCGTCAGGGCAGCTCCAATGTATAATCCACTAGTACAAAAACAGGCCTTTAGCTCCAGTTGAGAAAGGGCTTTAGCCCCGGTTTTTCCAACCGGGACTACCAATCCGGGACTAAAAGTGAGAGCCTTTAGCCCCGAGGCTGCTCAGGGCAGCTCCAATGTATAATCCACTAGTACAAAAACAGGCCTTTAGCCCCGGTTGGGAAGGGGCTTTAGCCCCGGTTTTTCCAACCGAGACTACCAATCCGGGACTAAAGGTAAGAGCCTTTAGCCCCGGGTGCTTCGAACCGGGGCTAAAGGCTTCCACCAGAAAAAAATAAATGTACGTTTATGAGATTCGAACTCAACACCTCTCGCCTCAGGCACGCTTACCAACTGAGATACACAACCCACGTGATGTAGTTCTGGACGTTTTCCTTTTGAATCCACTCGGGAAGGACCTTTAGCCCCGGTTGGTAACACCAACCGGGGCTAAAAGGACCTTTAGTCCCGGTTGGTAACACCAACCGGGGCTAAAGGTTCACCCTTTAGCCTCGGTTGGTATTACCAACCGGGACTAAAGGCTGGGGGGCCTTTAGTCCGGGTTAGTAATACCAATCGGGACTAAAGGTTCACCTTTAGTCTCGGTTGGTTTTACCAACCGGGACTAAAAGTCTTTAGTACTAGACGTAATTTTAGTCCGAGACTATAGCTCAGTTGATAGATCGGCCAAAGATCATTTCTGTTGTAGTGATCGGGTGTAAATAAATGACATCTCAGTCAGTGCTTCGCTAGCCAAAGATACTCCAAAATATAGTACGATAGCGCTGGCTAAGACTGACGCCAACAACACTACTCAAACCTAAAAATACCTCGTGCACAGTACTTTGGCTACCTAAAAACGGACTCCAACAGCAAACCCAAACACTGCATGCATTTTGGGTAGCAAGCCGCACGAGATCCAAAAAAAAGGTGCTTCTCTCTCCTCAACCCATTCTTTGGGCGTGCTCAGTTTTTTCCCTTCCCCATCCACTGAATGCATTTTGGGTTGGCGGTTGGAGAATGTAAAGTTTGGGTTATAGAATCTTGTACTGTGCATTACCTAAATCCTGGAATGGGCGTTGTTTCTGAGTGTTGTTGTTGGAGACAGCCTAAGAGAGGATCCACAATGAATAATATATATATATATATATATATATATATATATATATATAATACGGCTAGTTGGCATATCAGTGCTCTGACACAACCATTTTTTAATACTAGCACCGGGTGCTCAATTTAGCTACCGGTGTCAATCCACACTTAGCTAACACCAGCACTCCAATGTATAGCTCTTGCTTTTTCTCTTTCGATCTTCTCAAAGCACCCTTATATTGGAGCTGCTCTCAGCAACCTCGTTACTCGTCACCTTTGCACTTGAGCTCCTGCATGATCCAGGCACCGATGATGTAACAACTCCTCAAATCCAACTGGTATTATTATTCTAGCATAAAACACAAAACCCTCTCTCCAACAACTTCTTAAACCAACTTGGTATATTTTCCAAGTTGCTATTCAGCCTCCCCGCACGCATATATCTCTGCGCGCGGTGTGGACTTTGTATCGCATGTTTTGGCGTGGTCCCCTCCCTCCCGCGCGACGATTTCCTCACCCGCGCTGTACTGAGTTGCTGCTGCATGCGCCGCGAAAATAGGGGATAGGTCTTTTACCAAGTTGGAATAACAAATTGTTGGAGAGAAGTTTTTTTTTCACTTACCAAATAAAATAGCAACTTGCTAAAACTCAAGATATACCAAGTGATTTTTACCAAGTTGTTGGAGATGCTCATGTCATATTTTTTTAATAATAACAAATTAAATGTGGCTATCAAACTAATAACCCAATAGCCTAGACTAGGATCTTTCTTGTTAGAAACTCTAAACCAAGGTCCCTGCTGTTACGAAAAATCTGCATTGGAACATATATGTGAATTTTGATCCACTTCTGCTTTGCTAGAATGGTTGTGATGCGCTTTATTACTGTGTGTAGCCTACGCTTCCTTTTTTCAATAAAAAACATGTTCAGCCTATGATCTTTGGTACAAACTAAAAATCACAATAGCAATAATTTAGCTTTTGTTTGGTCTAGGGGATAACCGGACGCTTCACACATTCCTACATCATCAATTTTAGGCTTCACCGCAATAGAAGGGTCCTTTCCAATCCTTCGTACGTGGATAATTCTAATTTTAGACTGTGTGTTTAGACGTAGAGAATTTTTTTTAAATATCACATCAGATGTTGCGATACTAATTTAGTATATTTAAAATATATTAATTATAAAAACTAATTACTACAGTAGTGCTTGAGTTTTTTTTTCTTTTATAGGCCCTGTATGTTTGGGCGCCATTAAAAGCCAAGCTCTATCTGTGCTGGCTCTCCCATCATATGGCATCTCACCCACACCGAAAACGGCAGGGACTCCTCTCTACCGCGTCCTCCCTTGTTTGCTGCCACATCGCTTCTCCGCCTCCCTCGTTTGCTGCCTGTATCGCTCGCTCGCCGTCGTTCATCACTGGCCGGCCGGCGGCTAGCAAACGGAGGAGTGCAGGTTCATCTAAGAACTATATAAACACTATCCGTCTTGCAGCCAAAGCCACCAAAGCAAAGGTGAGATGAGGCAGAGCAAGAGGAGAAAGAAGAAAAACCTCCGGACGACGAACGACCACAGCCACTACACACTGGGGTATGATGCTCTCTCTACCTTTGTTATGATGCTCTCTCTACCTTTGTTTCTTTCTTTCTCTCTTCGATACATTATTAAGAACTTTATAAGAGTATCTCCAACAATTTGGTATAATTTACTTGCTAAATCTTGAGTTTTAGCAAGTTGCTAATTTATTTGTCAAGTGAAAAAAAGACTTCTCTCCAACAACTCCTTAAAACACACTTGTCAAAACGATCGAACGAAGAGCCAGGTCTGCTAGTCATAGACACGGGTATAAATTTTTCAGGTAAAAAAAATAAAAAAGAGTAACTTGAGGGGAGGGAAGGTGTAGGCGCGCCTGGGGAGGGGGCGTACGCGCCGGTTCCGCAGTGCGGGAAATTGCGCGCGCGAGGGGGCTGTTTACCAAGTTGGGAAAAATACCAAGTTAGTTTAGGGAGTTGTTGGAGAGGGTTTTTTTGAGTTTTTGCCAAATTTATAAGAATATCAAGTTGATTTAGGGAGTTGTATTTTATTTCATGGACTGATGTGGTTAACAAAATTATTATCTGCTTCTATTACGTATGAGTATCTATTTTAAGAGAGAAAATTAGTTCAATGCCATTGAAATCTACACTCTCCTCTTATATATGCCATTCTTCATCGCCACTGGTTTATAATTTCTCGATCTTCCGACCTTCCGTATATATCTATCATTGCCGTTACCCTCTTTCACTGTAATCTTGCGTGCACACACCGTTAGAACAAAACCTATACCGGCTCTCCTTCCTGGCCTCATACAGTGCCCGTGCATATATATGCCGTCGCCTACGCTGCACCCGCCAGACTAGAGCACACGTTTCGATCGCGTGCCTCGCCGAAGCGTCCACTTCCATCTATCGCATGCACCCGTGGCCCTGCGTGTGCCTTGCCATTGCCTCGAGCCACAGAGGTGTGGAAGGTTGAGGCCGTCGTTGCCTCTTCGGCTGCTTGCAGCCGCGTGTTGCCTGTCGGTTTTGAACAAGAGACCAATTTGCAATTTTTGGCAGAGCAAAACGGGAAGAAGGGATCACGTTCTAACGTACGGTGCAACGCGTAACCGCAATGGCGGATAACGTACTGAACGGAAATGAAAAACAATGGCAACGAATTGAAGAGAATACGTAGTTTTCAATGGCATAGAATGGGACAAACGGTTATAGATTTCAATGGCACGTAACAAATTTTCTCTTGTTTTATACTATGTGTATTATGTATTAATTAAATATATATTGAGCTTTCCATTGCAACCAAACTATGCAGAAGGTATAATAATTTAGCAAACTTTCAATTAGTTAGCTTGCATACTCTTCAGCTTTTCTACTTTGTATGCATGCTTAGCGTTGATTTATAGTAGTTTTTCACTAGTCAACTACTCAAGGCCACCATACATTACAAAACAGTGTGTAAAAGTTGTCAAACTTTGTTTGGGTGATAGATATATGAGTGGGTCCTTTAGTCCTTATAAACCAACTAAGCAAAAAAATAGATCCAACAGAATGGAATCATATTATTTCTACTTCTTTTGTTTCTTTCTTTGGCATAAAGAAATATAGCATATTAGAATTAATCGTAATAAGAACATGGGACGTAGTGGTACAATTTAAGATTGGTCTAGGGGACAAATTATTTAGGCATAGTGGTACAATTTAAGATTGATCTAAAGGACAAATAATTTATCCTTTATTTTTCTCTAACTATTTTTACGCTTTTTATATCACAGAGTTTGCTTCAGATTGGATGGTATAGGAAAAAAAGATGAGGTATGAAACTATGGCGTAAGATAATATCGTTCATTCTATAAATTTAATTAGGTGTTTACTTATCCCCAACTCATGTGAACTATTGGTCCATTTAGTTGGTAAATATAAAGGTTAGATGTCATTTAGTTGACACCTAAATGGCGTGATATTTTCGAATATTTGAAAACATTTAGTGCAGTTTGCCTATTTAGTTGGCACATGTCAAGTTTAGTCTGGGTTTCAAAATAATATATATATTATATAACTCTTGGAATATATATATATATATATATATTGGAAGCTCAGGGCTTCAAGAGTTATAGAAAACCCCAACCCAACTAGCCTAGCCCAGCCAAGGAAAAAGTCTACTTTTCCTCCCTTAACTTCTGTGAAAGTCTGATTTTCCTCCTTACGCTCTAAAACCAGACAGAACAACTCCCTCAACTTTTGAAACAATGCAACATACCTCCCTGAGTGGTTTTGGGCAGTGGTTTTGCTACAGTAACGACGGTTTGATACAGTAACAGTGGTTTTGTCTTTTTCTTTCTTTTTATTATTTATTTCCGCTGAATCTTTGAAAAATCATAGTAAATCACAGAAAAACATAAAATAGAAAAATCAATTTTGTTGGACTCCACATGAGTAGATCTACACAATAAATATATAATATGGTAGACTTTAGTACAAATTTTTTATTGTAGCTTTAGATAAATGATTTTTGGTAATTAAAATAAATTTATAACTATATTCTACATTGGTCCAATGAGTATGGAATTTTTATTATAATTTAAGGTTATAATCTATCATAAAAAATCCACCATAATTGGACTATATAAACTATAGCTATGAATTATTCTAATTAATTATAGAAAAATATATAATTGTATAAAATTAATTGGAATAATTAATAGTTGCAGTTTCTACAGTTCAATTATGGTGGGCTAATTATTATATATTTGAACTATAGTAAAAAATTTATACTCATTAGATCATGTATAACTTAATTATAAATTTATTTTTATATACAAAAAGCAAAAATCTAAAGCTACAATAAAAAATTTGTACTAAAGTATACCATATATATATATATATGACTGTTGTGTATACCTATTCATGTGGAGTTCACCAAAATTAGATTTTCTATTTTATAATTTTTGTGTGATTTACTATGGTTTTTTCAACATTAGGCAAAAAATAAAAAGAACAAAACCACCGTTAGTGTAGCAAAACCACTCTTACTGTAGAAAAATCACCGTCCAGGGAGGTAAGTTGCATTGTTTCAAAAGTTGAGGGAGATGTTTTGTCTGGTTTTGAAGTTCGGGGAGGAAAATCGAACTTTCACGAAAATTTAGGGAGGAAAAGTAGACCTTTTCCCCAGCCAAACCGACGCCAACCCACCTGCCCACCGTCGCGCCACTCCACCAGCCCACCTGGATGCGGCCCGCGTGCTGCCTGCGCCCACCGACCCGCGCCTGGCCTGCGTCCATCGACCCGCGCGAAGGCCCTGCGCCCACGCAAGCACGCAGCGGCAGTGAAAGGCCTGCGCCCACCCGCCTGCGTGCTCCCCCGCGGGGGACAACTTTGTCAGAGCTGGCGCGCACGTTGGAGCACGCGGTAAGGTCTGTAGTCTGCACCAGTCACCGTACGCTGCATAAAATCCTTGGATGTAATAAATAAAAACATTTTCTTGAATGGAAAAGTATAATTTATCACATTTCCTATCTCTCTGTCGCCTGATGTTTGGGCTCCCTCTCAGGCGACACGCGTCGCCGTCTCCTTTGTTGCCAGGCGCGCGGCGTCCGCTCGGGAAACTGGGTCCGCATGTTGTTATTGGGTCTACAACTAAACCCGCTACCACTGGATGAGTATCGAATTTGCATCAGATTCCATTCACTATTTGTATTATCGAATCGCGCGCCCAGGGAAAGGGAAAAGGTTTCGTCCCCCGCAACGACTCTCTCGGCGACACGGCGGTTCTCTCGGCGACCTCGGTTCTCCGTCGTGTCTGTTGCCCTCTCCGTGGCGCCTCCGTCCTCTCTCGTCCCTCTGTGGTCCTCCCCATCTAGGTGTGTCAGCATCTCCATCCTCGGTGTTCCCTTCCGTCTTTGCGCGTCGTTTGTTGGTGTTCCCTTCTCGTCTCTTCGTCTACCATTTCTGGAGGTAAGCGGGTACATGGATTCGGTTCTTCATCTGCTCTATTTTGTTGTTTTAATGTAGATCGATGTTCCTCGTCTCTGTTTGTGTCTCCTCCCAGTCTCTGTATCTACCATTGCTGTGCAGGTATATGGATTCGACGCTTTCCGTGTTCTATTTTAGTTGTTGTAGTGTAGATCTTTGATCCTCCTCGGTTGATTTGCACTGGTGTTCGGTTGGGTCTGTCATTCCGGTCGCGAGTCTTGCGCTTTATTCGATCTTGTAGTGAGTTCTAGAAGTAGAGGTCGATTCAGCCGTGCGGACAGGAGTTCGGCACGTCGCCCCGGACCCGGAGACGGACATGTCGCTGTCGACGAACCCTGCAAGGAAGGGAAGGGGTAGGTCATGAGATAATGAGTGGAAGGCGGAGGGGAGTGGTTCCTGTTTGCATCCGCTTGTTGTAGAGCCGACTTGCTATCTTCTCTTTTCTATACTGAATGCAGAGCCTGAGTTGTTCAGTTAGTGAGGTTCAGGCTCTGGGCCTGATATGAAGCCATGCATAGTCTGTCTTGTTTGGATCGAGTGGCTAGGGCTCCATGCATATGTCATCACACTGATATGTTAGGGTTGGCTTCACACTAATATGTTTTTGTTGTCTGGTTGTAGCCGTCTTGCAGTTGGTAGTCCACTGCCTTGCTCTTGTTTTATCTCTGTTTTTTTGTTCTGGTTGGCATTCTGACAGTTGATGACCTCTAGTTATGAATCATATGGTGGACATTCAGGGGGGTTTTTAAGTGGCCCTTCAGTGTCAGAGATAAATGATGGCAAGTTGAGATAAATGATGACCTCTATTTTTATAGTATCTGAATACTCCATTTTGTGTCTATTTTTTGTTGACCTGCTATCTTCTCTTTTCTATACTAAATGCAAAGCATAAGTTGTTCAGTTACTGAGCTTCAGGCTCTGGGCCTGATATGAAGCCATGCATAGTCTGTCTTGTTTGGATCCAGGGCCGAGCTTATCCATGAAACTGTTTATACCTGGTATTCATCTTGTGCAAAATAATCTGCATGGTTACCTATGAAACTGTACATGGATCCAGAGTACAGTTATGCTATTGTAGTAGTGTGTCTGTGTGTCATTCCATTTGTTTGATTGGAACCGCGGAATGCAGAGCAAAGTAAGCAGTCTTGTTTGTCTGTGTGTCATTACATTTGTTTTGTCTGTGTGTCTGTGTACAGTTATTTGTTTGATCTACCAGGCTTGAATCGATGCTAAATTCAGAACTTCAGATCCTTGTTGTCACTATTTATGGCCTATTTGGTACAGTTCACAACAGTTTCATGAGTTGTTATGAGTTTTTTTTGTGAAACATCTTTTTTCATAAGTTCTTTTGTCAACAATGCATCCCCAGAATACTAGTTGTCATCTTGTGAAAAATTTCATTTCCTTTTTTTTCTAAAGTTCTTGCTAGTCATACGACATACATGCTAATAATTTTAGATTCTGATAAACTGAACACTACTGTATATCTTTATGATTTGTTAGGCTTGTCTTTATACTGATATTTGTATTCTTTGTGCAAAGACAAATTAATTTTTTTAGGTTTGTAGTTTTGTTTAAAGAGTTTTTTATTATCACTACTCAAAATTGTAGATCGTGCATACAGTAATTGCAACGAACGAAACCTGCAATCTTAGTAAAAAGTATATGCAAAGAGGGTCCCATAGTATGGGCATTGTTAGTTACAATGTCTAATTGTTTTTGCAGTCTTTATTTAGTAGAGATGGAAAGAGGCCATGTGTCACGTCCAAGGAGGGGCTCATACATGAACAACCGTCTTTGATTTGAGCGTGCGCGTGCAGCTTCAGAACCTCTGCCTGAAACTCAGCTGCTTTTACCTGAAGAAATTGAAGATAGTGGTGGTAGCAATGTCAAGTTTGAAGAAGTTCCAGAGTTTCATGGGCCTGGAAAAGATAAATGGTTGACTGGAGTGGACCTTGATGAAAAGTGCAGCATTTGCTTCATGAGGCTTTCAGAGCCATTTGAGGATGATGTGAATTATTGTTTAGAGTTGGTTGAGGAGAACCTTCGGGTCATGTCTTTTCATCATAAATTCCATAAGGATTGTATCTACAAGTGGTTGAGTCAAAGTCCTACCTGTCTTATTTTTCGCTGGAGGCCCCCAGATTTTAATGAAGAAAAGAGAGAGGAGTAGGGTATTAGAACAGAATTGTTATTACTGTATTAGAATCATTGAAGTTGAAGTTTATATTGATGTAAAGTTATGTTTAAGAACAGTATGATGTAAAGTTAAATTTTAAGAATATAACTTCCATATGATGATGATGATGAGCATTGGTTGAGTTATTAGTGTAGCTATGGATTGGTTGACTTCATCTTTTGCACACTACTAATATGATGTTGATGATGACCGACCTGTTTTTGTCTTATAGCCATGGATGATGATGTGCTCAATTCTGATGCTCAATCTTTTAACGGTGAGAGTGATGGTGACTTCCATATGAACATTGAAGGAGAGGACAATTAAGCTTCATTGAATATTTTTGAGGTAATATATGTTGTTTGCTTTTTAATTGTGAGAGTGATGGTGACTTGCATATGAACCTGTTTTTAGCTATTTTTTTGTTTCATGGAATTGTGTATTATAGTATGATATATGTTGTTTGGTTTTTAGGATTCAAATTCCACTGATGATGATATTGATCCTGCTGATCTTGTGAGGGCTTCCAAGCATCTGAAAGGAGTATGTTTGTCTATCTCTTTGGACTTTTAAATCATCAGTTGGTTCCAAGTACTTGTCCAATTACACTGCAACTTTTTATATAGTGCAGTGAACAGTGAAACTATTTTGAATCTATATTGCAAATTCTGTAGTGTATCAGTGTCTGTGTAGTGAGTAGTGAAACTGTAAATATTTTTGGACATTTCCTTACTTTTGTATAGTTTGTCGTGTCAGTTTTATATCTTTTTGAAACTATTTTTACAGTTTGCTAAGTCTTTTAAGAAGAAAAGGAAACAACCAGATTCTGGAGTTCAAAAGCGTAGTCCAAAGGTAAAATTGGTACCATGTGCTTTTGTGACCACATGTTTATTGAATTAATGATGAGTTTGAAAACTCTAAACTTTTTGCATCGTTTTCAGAGTACATCAGGCACAGCAAAAAGTCGGTGCAACAAGAAGTATTTTGGAGAAATAATCAGAGGATTTGATGAAGATAAGAAAAAAATTATCACAGATCTTGGGTTTGGTATCCTCCTACAGTATGATGGATGTCCTGTACCTAGAGTATTTGTTGTGTGGCTCGCCAACCACGTAGATGTGAATTGTTGTGATATTGTGGTTGGAGGCTACATAATCCCTTTCTCTCCAGAATCAGTGAAGATATTCTTAGGATTTCCAAACGCTGGTGAAGACATCAAAGAACAGCAAGAAGATTCTTTGAAGTCAAAGTTTTTAAATAAAATTGATAAGTCTTCTATGCCCCTCATCAAGACCTTTGGTAGTGAATTGCTAGGCAATAGTTTGTCACATGATAATGTTTTTCGCTATTTCATGGTTGTTACATTATCAACGTTTCTTTGTCCAAATTCAAGTACTCTTCCCAGTCCAAAGTACCTTGGTCCTTTGATTGATGTCTCTACTGCAAAAGATTGGAACTAGTCCAAATTTATATTTGAATGATTGGTCTCTTCAATTTCGAGTTATAGGAAGAAGAAAAGAAACACAATTGGTGGTTGCATATACTTCTTTGCAGTAAGTATTTTAGCATGAATTGTGTACATTTAATTTTATGTTGTCAACTACCAAATAAATTGTACCCTTTGCATTATTGTAGGCTTACTATCTGGACTTCTTGAACTTTGGAATGCATAACCCCATTCCTCAATCTTTGCCAAGAATCCTTTGTTGAAAAGGTTCAATGATCAAGAAATATTGTTCATATGATTGTGTTTCTGCAAACAAATATGGAAAGCGTCCTGTAAGTATTGGCTTGAAATGTCATGACTGTTTTCATCTTGTTTTTGTTCTTGTTTAGTTTAATTATTGTTTGACTCTAATGTTTTTTTGTAGGTCAAGTCCATTGCTGAAACTATTTTTATGCTTTTTATATCACAGAGTTTGCTTTAGATTGGATGGTATAGGAAAAACAGAGTTTGAAAGCATGTCTGCCATTGTTTATCAACAGCCTCAAGCGAATCCATGTAACCTTGCTTCACTTATTTCTCTTATCTCATTTAGGGCAACTCAATCCAATTAACCTAGATTTACCTTTTTTCTTTTTCTTTGTTACAATTTGGCTCCAGGGTTATCTCAGATGGTGCTCCTCAGATGGCATAAGCTGGGAAGAATCTGCGCACCAGTGTACTCGAAGCCATAGGTCTTGCTTGCTTTGGGAGGTTGAACTCGGCGACGAGTAAAACTGGCCACGATCATGATTCTAGGCAAACATTGTTGTTTCAAACTCTTAATCGTCACTAGGAGCGGCTTGATCTTCAGATGATCCTCAGGCGTCAAGGACAGATTCTCCCATCGTTCGTTTACAATCGGTCCAGCATCAGAGTGCATTCCTCTTCCTTAGCTTTCACTATCCGTGGTAGAAACTCTAATTTCTTTTGGTACCTACTCCCTCCGTCTCATTAAAAGTGTCGTTAGAAAACAGTGTCCCCTCACAAACATGTTTCCCGGATGACACTCTCAATGGGACGGAGGGAGTAGTTGATACTCGGTATGAACTGTCTTAGTCCACTTAGCTGATCTGTAAATTTTAGTTGTAGGAGTGCCTCAAAAAACATTTACCTTCGTTGGCCCTCTCTGCCGTATCAGTCTCCACAGGTGTCTTCACCGTTGTTGCAGCCTCTGCAGCATTGACACACCTTCGTGACATTGACATACCTTTTGTTGCTGAGTTACCTTCCTGGTGATGGAGATATTAAGTTAGCTACCGTGTTTACTGTTCGGCCGTCTTGAGTGTGTTGTCAGCATTGCTGAACTTGTCATTTTGTCACCCGTCAGACTCATTTGTATTTTTAGTATATACATGTCAAGATGAATTTTTGAGCCTAGTTAATCCATATTTGAATAAAGTTTGTCAAATAATAACGAAAGTGTTACAATCCTTTTTTTCAAAAACTTCTATGAACTAAACACAAATTTCGGGTGCGATATGATATGAGTATATGACACACAGCTCGACAAGCAGTCTCTCACGTCTGCCGCCGTCTCTTGGCCCTTGCACTGGCTATACATGCATGCATGCATGCATGCCACGCTATCACAGTATCACCTCTCCGCTCCGCTGCTGGCTGCACCAGCGTGCATGCATGCGTCAAAAGTTGAACAGCTTATGGAGTAGTAGTACGTTTACAGTAGGAGGAATCCCTGCCGCCGCGCAGCAGGCAGCAGGAACACCAGCACAGCAGCCTCGTGAGTCATCACACCTCCGGAGGTAAACGCCATCACGTGCTCCGCTGCTAGAGCCTGCCCAGCATGGATGTTCCACCAGACATCACTCACATCAGTGATGTGCAACGTGCAAAGTGTATGGTTTACGTCCCCAAGGCCACGTTCAGTTTCCAAAGATTGTTTAAATTTTTCAAAATCCTCCGTCACATTAAATCTTTAGACGTATGCATGTAACATTAAATTTAGATTTTAAAAAATAACTAATTGTATTTTTTTTCGTATGTACATGTCGAGACGAATCGTTTGAGCATAGTTAGTCAATGTTTGGACAAAGTTTGTCAAATAACAACGAAAGTGCTACAAAAACTTTTCGTTAAAAATTTCGCGAACTAAACAAGGCCTAGATGACTGTCATTTTCGCTTTTTGAGAAATATATTTTACTAAAATATATATTAAAAATATTAATATTCATCGCTTACCAAGTAATTAGTATTATTGGAGAGATATTTGAATCTAGTTTTTTAAGAAAATTATTTAGAGATACAAATATTGCATGTATTATTTGCTACAAATCGAGTTAAACTTGTCGCATGGACACTACAACGACAGATAATTAGGGACGAAGAGATTTGTTGAGTATTAAATATAAACTAAAAAATAATTAATTACATAAATTACAATAACTTTACGAGATATTTTAATGTCTAATTAATTCATGATTTGACAATCTTATGCTACTGTAAACATATGCTAATGACGAAATAATTAGTCTTAATAAATTTGTCTCATTGTTTCTAGATAGAATATGTATTTTTTTTATTAATCTATTTTTAATAGACTAAATTGATGTCGTTATATCCGATGTAATATTCAAACACTTTTTCTCCCTCCAACTAAGCGTGTCTAAAATTTGGATATACGCAAGACATGTTTTAGATGGCGTCTACATGAAGAGCTGAGATACCGTATTCGTTCGAACTATAAAAACCGGTTCAGCTGATTGGTACGATTAATTTGGTTTGGCTGATTGGTACGATTGATTTTTATTTAGAAAAATTTTATTCTATAACTTATCAGTAGGAAAAAAAAAATCAAACACGCCTAATTAGCAGTGTTTGATCTGACACGTCGTCGGCTAGATGTCCAGGGCCTTGTTTAGATACCACAAACTATTAACTTTTTTTCACTCTCTCCATCAAATCACCATCACATCAATGTTTGGACGCATGTAGGAACATTAAATGTTGGTAAAATAAATAATTAATTGTACTTTTAGTATATATATGTCGAGACGAATCTTTTGAGTCTACATAGTTCATATTACATATTCCCTTCGTCCCAAAATGTTGGTTGTTTTCGGTTTCCGTGCCATAAGTTTGACTTGATTTATAGAAAATATATGTAATATTTATATCTTTAAATAAATTTGTTAAAAAACTAGATTCAAAGATCTTTCCGATGATACTAATCGACAATATTTATTATTTATAAAAATTGCCGACATTTGTTTCTTGGAAAACGAAAGAGATAGATATTTTGGGACGGAGGGAGTAGTTCATATTTGAAGAAAGTTTGTAGTAGTACATGCATGCGTGCCAAACCGCCATGGCAAGTCCCGAAGCGTGAGTCGATGCCAAACCTGCCAACACGCAAAGCGTCAGATGGTGTTGCATAAAGCCGCGCAACCCTACAATGCTGGGTTCTTCCATGACTGCCACACACATATGCACGCTGCACGCCACACAGATAGCGCGCCAGGCATCTCACGGGTCTACAGAAATCTCTGGTATCGTCTCCATCACTAGACTTCTCGGGCTCCTGCACCACGCATGCATGCCTCAAAAGTTGGACAGCTAGCTTCTGGAAATGCGTGCGTGTGATGGGAATCCCTGCCACGGCTGCGAGGCTACGCAGCGGCCTCGTTACTCTGAAGGGAATCCATCAGGCACCGATGATGTGCAAGGTGAAATTCCATAGCAAGAGGTAGTATATGGTTAATCATGTCATATTTTTTAATAATAACAAATTATATGCGGCTATCAAACTAGAGGCCACGTTCAGTTCGCGAGAAGTACCCAAAATTTTTAAGATTCTCCGTCACATCAAATTTATAGACGCATGTACGGAGTATTAAATGTAGGTACAAAATAACTAATCATACTTTTAATCTATTCATGTCGAGACGAATCTTTTAAGTCTAGTTAGTCTATGTTTCGACAAAATTTGTCAAATAACAACGAAAGTGCAACAACTTTTTGTCAAAAAATTCACGAACTGAACAAGGCCAACTTAATTATTACAACCCAATAACCTACTCCCTGCGTCCCTTTTTTGTTGGTCGTCCGAAAAGCGTGTCTGTGAGGGAAACACGGATTGACATGTTTGGTTGCTAGCCATAGTGTGCCACAACTAATCTTAGGCAAGTGTGGCAAGCCACAAGAAGTGTGGCAAGGTTGTTTGGTTGCTAGCCACACCTTGCCACACTTTACCTTAGGCAAGTTTGACCAAGTTGGCAAGTGTTTGGTTGATGACTAAGTTTAGGTAAGATTCTTGTAGGCTCCATATGTCATAGAATAGAAAAAGTGTGGCAAGATTCCCTTAGGCATGGCAAAGTGTGGCAACCAACCAATTTGCTTGCCACACTTCTTATGACTTGCCACACTTGCCTAAAGTTAGTTGTGGTAAACTATGGCTAGCAACCAAACATGCCTGGTTGTCACACTTTGCCATGCCTAAGAGAATCTTGCCACACTTTTTTACTTTATAACATGTGGAGCCCAAAATAATCATGCCTAACTTTAGTTGTCAACCAAACACTTGTCAACTTGGTCAAACTTATCTAAGGTGAAGTGTGGCAAAGTATGGCTAGCAACCAAACAACCACTTAGAGACAGACATTTAGGGACGGAGGGAGTACTGACTATGATCTTTCTTGTCAGAAACTCTAAACCAAGGTCCGTGCTGTTACGAAAAACCTGCATTGGAACATAGTACTATGTGTGAATTTTGATCCACTCCTACTTTGCTAGAATGGTTGTGATGGGCTTTATTACTACGTGTAGCCTACGCTTCCTTTCTTCAATAAAAGCATGTTCAGCCTATGATCTTTGGTACAAACTAAAAATCACAATAGCAATAATTTAGCTTTTGTTTGGTTTAGGAGATAACTGGACGCTTCACACATTCCTACATTATCAATTTTAGGCTTCACCGCAATAGAAGGGTCCTTTCCAATCCTTCGTAATCAATTTTAGGCTTCACCGCAATAGAAGGGTCCTTTCCAATCCTTCGTATGTCGGTATGTGGATAATTCTAATTTTGGACCGTGTTGAGACGTAGAGTAAATTTTTTTTAGAATATCACATCGGATGTCATTTTGGCATAGACATTATTTTGTCTCCCTGATTTTGCAATACTAATTCCCAAACTTCATCTCGACGTTTCATATCGCTCTATGCCCTATTGGCCGTGTACGGAGTACGGACTCAAGGCAACGACGACTCGGCGAGACACCCAGGTGAGGAGCCGATGAGGCCCTGAACTATTCATTCACAATCCCAGTGATTTAGCGAACTGTAGGGAGTAGCGGATTGATTCATCTAGATGCTACTGGAATAATGTTTAAAGATTTAAGTCATGCCTTCTACAAATTGGCCTAGAAAAATTAAGTCAAATTAAATAAAGTGTAAGAAAAAACAAAGAATTGTAGATTTTTTCTAAGCAAGACCTCATTTTTTTTTAGTTTCGTACCAGACCTCGGATTTCCCCGGGACAGCCCCGCGTATGTGGATAATTATAATTTTGGACTGTGTTTAGACGTAGAGTAAATTTTTTTAGAATATCACATCAGATGTTTTGGCACTAATTTAGTATATTAAAAATAGATTAATTATAAAAACTAATTACTACAGTAGTGCTTGAGTTTTTTTCTTTTACAGGCCTTGTACGTCAGATGAGAACAGCAGTCGTTTAGGCGCCATTAAAAGCCAAGCTCTCCGTGCTGGCTCTCCCATCATATGACATGCCACCCACACCGAAAACGGCAGGGACTCGTCTCTACCGCGTCCTCCGTCGTTTGCTGCCACATCGCTTCTCGCTCGCCGTCTCTCTCGTTTGCTGCCTGTCTTGTCTCGCTCGCCGTCGTTCATCACTGGCCGGCCGGCGGCCAGCAAATGGAGGAGTGCAGGTTCGTCTTTGGCACCAGATGAGGAAGAGCAACGGGAGAAAGAAGAAGAAACCTTCAGACGGTGAACGACTACAGTCACTATACAGTGAGGTATAATGCTGTCTCTACCTTTTGCTTCTTTTTTTTTTCTCTTCGATACATTAGTAAGAACTCTATAACATTTGTTAATTAATTAATCATAACTATTTCATGGACTGATGTGGTTAACAAAATTATTAAATGCTTCTATTACTTATGAGTATTTATTTATTAGTTCAATGTCATTGAAATCTATATTGTCCTCTTATATGCCATTCTTCATGGCCACTGGTTTATAATTTCTCGATCTTCCGTATCTATTATTGTCGTTACTCACTTTCACTTTAATCTTGCGTGTACACACCCTTAAAACAAAACCTATACCGAGTCCTTCCTGGCCTCATACAGTGCCCGTGCATATGCCGTCGCCTACGCTGCACCCGCCAGACTAGAGCACACGTTTCGATCGCGTGCCTCGCCGAAGCGTCCACTTCCATCTATCGCAAGCACCCGTGTCGTGGCCCTGCCGCTGCGTGTGCCTTGCCTGCCTGCCTGCCTCTCGTCCAGCAGATTTCGCGCTGGCGCATACATGCTTGCATAGCTAGCTTGTCAATTGTCATGCCCGTAGCCCCACGCACGCCTCGCCGTTGCCTCTTCACAGTTGCTTGCAGCCGCGTGTTGCCTGTCGGTTTTGAACAAGAGACCAATTTGCAATTTTTGGGAGAGCAAAACGGGAAGAAGGGATCACGTTCTAACGTACGGTGTAACGTAACCGCAATGGCAGATAACGTACTGAACAAAAATGAAAAACAATGGCAACGAATTGAAGGGAATATGTAATTTCCAATTGGCATAGAACAAACGGTTATAGATTTCAATCGCACGTAACAAATTTTAATTAGGACTTTAGCAGCAATTTTATTTCTACGACAAGTACCTTATTACATCAATCCCTTGTTTGATCTCCACGAACTTTACTTAGTCATTGTTTTATACTGTGTGTATTAATTAAAGGGAATTAAATATATATTGAGCTTTCCATTGCAACCAAATTATGCAGGAGGTATAATAATTTAGCAAACTTTCAATTAGTTAGCTTGAATACTCTTCACCTTTTCTACTTTGTATGCATTCTTAGCGTTGATTTATAGTATTTTTTCACTAGTCAACTTCTCAAGGCCACCATACATTACAGAACAGTGTACAAAAGTTGCCACACTTTTTTGGGGTGACAGATATATGAGTGGGTCCTTTTAGTCATTGTAAACCAACTAAGCAAAAAAATAGATCCAACAAAATGAAATCATATTATTTCTACTTCTTTTGTTTTTTTCTTTAGCATAAAGAAATATAGCATATTAGAATTAATCGTAATAAGAACATGAGACGTAGTGGTAGAATTTAAGATTGGTCTAGGGGATAAATTATTTAGGCGTAGTGCCACAATTTAAGATTGATCTAGAGGACAAATTATTTATCCTTTATTTTTCTCTAACTATTTTTACTTTTTTTATATCACAGAGTTTGCTTCAGATTGGATGGTATAGGAAAAAATAAGGTATGAAACTATGTCGTAAGATAATATTATTCATTCCACAAATTTAATTAGGTGTTTACTTACCCCTAACTCATGTGAACCATTAGTCCATTTAGTTGGTAAATGTAAATGTTAGATGTCATTTAGTTGACACCTAAATGTGTGATATTTTCGAATATTTAAAAACATTTAGTGCAGTTTGCCTATTTAGTTGGCACATAGTCAAGTTTAGTTCGGGTTTCAATATATATATATATATATTAATTATATTGGGAGCTCAGGGCTTCCAAGAGTTACAGGGAGCCCTAACCCAACTAGCCCAGCCCACCTGCCCACCGTCGCGTCAGCCCACCTGCCCACCTGGATGCGGCCCGCGTGCTGCCTACGCCCACTGACCTGTGCCCACCGACCTGCGCCTGGCCTGCGCCCGTCGACCCGCGCGCAAGCCATGCGCCCACGCAAGCACGCAGCGGCAGTGCAGGCCTGCGCCCACCCGCCCGCGTGGTTTGGTCTGTAGCCTGCACCAGTCACCTTACGCTGTATAAAATCCTTGGATGTAATGAATAAAAACATTTTCTTGAATGGAAGAGAATAATTTATATATATGTATCGTATAAAAATTGCTTGAATGTGTATTTCCATTACAGATTAATTGTATCGCATGTATTACATAAATTTATGGTGGGTTCTATGCACTCTCCTCTTGCTAATTATATACCCCCAAGACGAAAGGGTGTTATATGGGTCCAGCAGGTTTTTTGAAACAATAACCCCCCAGAGGACAAGGTTATGGTGGGTTCTATGCACTCCCGTCCTGCTAATTATACACCCCCCAGAGGGAAGGGTGGTTGGGTGGGTCTGACATTATTTTCGAAACAAACCCCTAGAGTACAAGGGTGTGGTGGGTTGTATTCCTATCCTGCTAATTATACATCCCCTAGAGGAAAGTGGGGTGAGTGGGTCTGGCACGATTTTCAAAACAACCCCCAGAGGACAATGGCGTGGTGGGTTTTATGCACTGTCGTCCCGTCCCGCTAATTATACATCCCCTAGAGGGAAGAGGGTTGGGTGGGTTCGACATTATTTTTGAAACAAACCCTTCTAGAGGACAAGGTTATGGTTGGTTCTATGCACTCCTGTCTGGCTAATTATACATCCCCTAGAAGGAAGGGGGGTTGGGTGGGTCCGACACGATTTTCGAAATAGCCCCCCAGCGGATAATGGTGTGGTGAATTCTATTCACTCTCTTCCTGCTAATTATACATCCACCAAAGGGAAGGGAGTTGGGTGGGTCCAACATTATTTTTGAAACAAACCCCCCTAGAGGACAAGGTTCCTTCCCTCTTAAGAGGGGTTGGGTGGGTTCGGCACGATTTTCGAAACAAGACCCCCCTAAAGGACAATGGTATATATCATGTGCTTTCTATGCACTATTTACCTTATCACTTATGAACTAATTGATATATATGCACTAGTTGTGCTGCCTTTCATTTCTTAACTTCTGTCCTGGTCATATTTCCATTTTGCGGATCCGTTGTGGTCCATGGCAGGATAGAGCCGCGATGACGGCCCCGTTGGCGCTAGCGATGAAGATGGCACCTCCGACTTTATCCGTGCCCACCGAACGCCACCACATCAGGTTCAGCTCAATCTTGGAGATATTTCGTGCCTTGATGTCTAGTACCCGACTTCTTGCTTTTCTTTCCTCAAGAACATAGCCGCTTCTTGCTCCCCCGTCCAAAAATCCATTGTTATCAGTTTGGGTTTCATTTTTATTTTCGATCTCCCATCCAACTGTAAGACCAACTACAAGTTGTTCGTTTGGTTGCTTTACATTTACAAGTTCGATATTCAAACACAATCTATCATTCTCGACGCCGGTTTGCCTATTCTTGTTTCGGTCGAGCATGCTCAGTTGTTATTTGGTTTTCCTGTTGGATGTCCCACTTTGCCCGAGAAACCAATCCCCAACATCCAAGCTCTCCACGATCAGGTGTCCGATATTCTTTCATACTCGTACCAACAGTCACACACATCTTTGAGCAGGGCCACAAATGTCCTCAATACTCTTCTTGGCAAAGAGCCCCAGCGTGATGTAACACCCTTGGTGTTAAGCAACCCTAAATGCATAACTTGGCATCTCATGAGCATAAAGCATCATCACATGGTTCATTCTTTATGTAAAGTGTCATTTCATGTGATGGTTATTACTGTTATGCTTGGTGTGATGCTTGTTTGAATTGTTTTTGGAGTGGTTGAGTCTCCTAAGTAGTTTAACTTTGTTGAGGATACAAAATGAAGCTAGGTTTATGTTGGTCATTTTGGCTAACCAAGTCTCTAACCCTAGTTGCCCTAATAGAGCCCTAGGAGTCCTTTTGTTTGACTAACAAAGACCTCTATGATAGAAGTTTTGTATGACTGAGTGTCCTAAACCAAAAGTATGTAGAATTTAGAGTAGAACAAAAAGTGTTTTTGGGTCAACTCATGAAAATGAGGTTAACCTGGTGTTTTGAGGCCCACAAGGCAGGAAGGGGAGAGTTTAGACTTAGAAAAAATTCCTAAGTCTTTGAACTGACCGACAGTTTCGTCTAGCGAACTTTGGAGCTTTCTTGAGCAAAACCTAGGCCGAACCAAAGCTTGATCTTATAACCAAAGTTGTAGTTGGCACATAGCTCTACTCAATGGAACAGATGGTTTAGCGTTTCATCAAGTGGATTAGGAGATAATCGCGCGCAAAGATCGGCCGTCAGTCGGCTGATGACCGACTGAATCCACCGATTCAGTTTGAACCGGCGTCGGCAGTGGCCGACCGCGCCAGAGATGCCCCGCCGCGTGGCGCGCAAGGGCCCGCCGGGCAGCGTCCGCGCGCGGCGTGGCGAGCACAAAGCCCGCCCGCTCGCCCTCGCTCTCCCAGAGCCGCTCCACTCCCTCCGCTTTGTCTCCTGTCTGCTCTCGCCGGCGCCCGGGCGGAAAGGGGGAGACACCGAGCGTTCACCGCCGTTCGCCGCCTCACCGCAAGCCCGACCAACCAGATAGCTTCGCCGTGAGCCCCCGCACCTCTTGGTGTCCTTAGTGCCCCGTAGGAAGCCCTAGGCGAGCCCCGGGATGAGCTCCTGCCATGACCGCCGAGCTCGGTTCGCCATGGCCGACCTCCTTCCCGTGGGTTTCGTGTTGTCCTAACCCCCGTTCGAGGGTCAGTGAGGTCCGCGGAAGTAGAAGGGGGAGACGGTTTAGCCGATTAGGGTTCGGTGATGTAACACTCTGGTGTTAAGCAGACTAAAACCTGACATGTCATCATATGCACACTTGATTTGATAACCCAATTTTGCATTCACTAAAAACAAGTTTTATTCTTTATGCTTGTGCTTAGTTGATAAGAAGTGCTTAAGTTTGAAACCCTCGTTTATGTTTTCTTATGTGGTGAGTAATGCTTTTATGCTATATAAGGGTACTATGGTAATTTCTTATTTAGTAATTGAATTTTGGACCAAACCTTGGTATTATGTCTCAAAGGTGTATTTGGAACATGTTTCAAGTCACCATTGAGGTATAATTCAATTTTGGTTGAAATCCAATTAAATAATTTAATTAAATTGAAAACCCTATTTTGTCCCCTTTTTCTTAATTCTAAATCTAAAAAGAATTTGGGTAAACTCTAAAAAGCAAAGTTGCTCCATTTTTGATAAGGATCAACTTTGATGTATAAAGTTTTTCAAGTTCTTATATGAAATCAAAAGTAATTGGGAAAATACCCTTTTGCCCTTTTTGTCCCCTTTGATTTGCAAAACCCTAATTCAAAATCTAAGTATATTTTGCTTATGTTGCAAAAATAAAAGATGTTCAGTATTGAATTCTGAGCATTTGATATTTTAACATATTTTCAACTTGTATTAAAAAATTTGAAGTAATTTCAAATTTTCCGAAGGGGTATAAAGGAGAAGGGGGGGATAAGTTTGCTTCCCTGTTCATGGCGGTGAACAGCCGGGCTTTGATCGGTGCCGCCAGCGCAAAGGACATCGATCTCTCTCGATTGAGCTCGCAACCGTGTTCATGGCAAAGTGAAGCAGCTGCTAGCGCTCTTCCTCGCGTCGTGGCGCTTTCTCCTGAGCTCGCCATCGTCAGTTCGCCACCAGGGCACCGACAGGCTCCACTTTGATCCCATCCCAAATCCACTGCAAACCAAGCGTGCTCATCCAAAATTAACCGCAACTATAACTCCCTTACCTCCTTGTGCATCTCCAGAGCCCATCCTTTCGACCTCTACTGCCTCAGAGCACTTGTGCTCGCCGATCTTCTTCCCGCCGGGCGAAATTGCCGCCGAGCTCGACCTCACCGTGGTCAGCCCAACCGGGCACTCTTCTACTCTCTCTGTCTCATGTTTCCGTTTCATCTTGACCTCAGGTTACTCATCGGCTCGATGGTTCTTTGTTTGGTGTTCAGGTCTCGCCGGAACATCATCTTCTTCGCCGGAGCTCGCCGAAGTGAGCCACTGCTCCGTGGACCTTGCCTTCCCGTTCCTCCTCCGCTCGAACCAACTACACAGGCAGTAGCAGGGTAAGCTACTGGAGCTTCCTAGCCCCTCTGTTCTTCTGTTGCTAGCCTAGGTTCGCCGGAACAGCTCCGCCGCGGTTCGGTCCGCCGTCGTGCGTGGCCAGACCTCTCTGGAGTGGTAGCGTTTGGGGTTAGGGGCTCTATCAGCCGCAGGTGACTCGCCGGTGTTGGTGCTCGCGTCCGTTAGGTCTCTACTGGCCGGAGTTGGCCGGCGTAAGGCTCGCCGGCGCTCGGTGCACCGCCGTCCGCTCGGGCCATGGCCGGGGACCTCGCTCTTGCGAAGACGACAAGTTATAGGGTGTTGGTTGCAAAGTCCATGACTCATATAAATAGTGTCTTGGACTGCGGGTTGTTTTCGTTTAAACCGAAGGGTTTTTCTGCAAAGTCGCCGAGGCGCGCGGGCGGAGACAGGCCGGGCCATTTTCGCGCGCGCTGAGCCGCGCCGGAACGGGCCGAAAGCCCAGATTGGGCTAGTTTGGAGTTTTTCTTTTTCCAGTTTTATGCACAGTAGCTGGTTTTGTTTTTTTTTTGCTATAATTTTTCTATAGCTCTGTTAATCATGAAATTTGACATGTAAGATAATAACATGTCTGTGCTAATATAAAAATTATAAAACTTGTGTTTTGAATAATTTTACTTTGACAATTAAATCTGCACTTTAATTAATAAATGCAACTTTGATGAATTATGTGATTTTCTGTGTTTCTCCAAAAATCATGAAATTTGACATGTGAGTTTGTGTCACTGATATCTACCTTCATGATTAATTTCAGCTCTATTTGAATAAGTATGATTTATTTATAAGTAAAGGCTAATTAAAATGACTTATAAAATAAATAGAAATTGTTAATCCCTTTTAGATTTGTGTGACTTTTGGTTTTGTTTGACAATCAGGGGATCAGTAGCATAATTGCTCCCTGGTTATGGATTTCTTTATACAGATGATCTTTGTTTGCTTATTGGTTGCATAACCTTGCTTAATAGAGATAATAAAGTTTGCTTAGTTTTTATATATAGTTTAATAGCTAAGTTGGTTTTGTTGGTTTGCAACTATACCGTGATGAAAGATTGTATAAATAAATGTCTACAGCTTAGAAAATTTCCATCTTTACCATGGTCATGTCATAAGCATTCCATTGATCATGCATATGCACTTCAACGTGTAGAGCTCGTTTCGGAAGGACCGGATCCTCAGTGGGTTTCTCCTGAGTGTGTGGATCCTTCTAGTTTTTCAGAATCTCCGGACTTCGCTGATCACCAAGGCAAGCCCCGGACATTAACCCTATCCTTGTATTTTTATAAAGTTATTTATATCACTTGAGTTATATGATGCATTAAGTGAATAGGAGTTGAGTGAACCCTATTTGATGCATTACCAACCTTGATGATTCCAATACTTAACCTTGATACCAGTTTTATGAAAATGCTTAGTATGCTTAGTCATGCTTTACTACTTCAATATAGTAGGTGCTTTTAAAAATGGTTGCTATGTTTTCGAAATCATGAATCTTGAGACAACATGATAACAATAGTATCTTACATCAAGAATGGAGTCTTGTTGTAAGGTTACTCAACATAGGACCTTATCGTTGTTGGCCTGCTGTGATTGAGACCTTTGAGTACAGCCCACATGCGTTGGTAAGCCTCATCTATAGCTATTCCGATACTTGAGAACGACCAACCGCGTACTGGGAGTGGAGAGATGGCGGGAGTAGCGTGTACCCTCGGAGCTATGAGATAGTCGGGTTCGAGGTGTACTGTACTCTCGGGTGACGCTGGACCCGTTCTTGTATGGGAGGATCTATAGATATGGTTGACGTATGCAAGATTAAGTTCTACATATGTCGTGTGGTACTGAATCCCCAGCTGGGTTTAAACGATTCGAATCGCTGTGTTTCCTCGGATATGGAGCCTCAATCCACTGACCCGCACCGTAGTTATGAATGGGATCTTTATGAAATGAGAATTAAAGATGTGGTATGTTTATGAAGGTTTGAGAATTTTTGGATAGTTATGAAATTTAATCTTGAGTTAAAACTTGAAAGTAGGGTTTTACTATTAGTAAGCTTTTATGCAAAAGAAATGTTTTGATCTTGCTAAAGCCTTACCTTGAATCCCTATAGCCTTCATACCTGAGTCTTCTACTCTTTTCTAGACGGTTAAGTCTTGTTGAGTACTTTTGTACTCAGGGTTTGTTAACCTTTGTTGCAGGTGAGTTCATTGATCATCCTTTTGGTGGTCAATGTTTCTTCACTCTTATGGAGGAGAGTGATAATGACTCTGATGTTTGACCTTGGGCAAGTAACAAAAGTTGTGTGGTATATGTAATATAAATTTCCGAACCTTTTATGTAATAAGTACTTATGGGTTGTAAACTTTTAAACTTAAGTTTCAATCTATATTATATACTCTTTTCGCTTTACCCTGATTTATCTTATCTATAAAACTGTTGTAATACTGTGATGCTTGATGAGGGAATTCCTGAAAAGAATATAACGTGGATGATTCGGGTCTCCGAGGACACCCGACAGATCTCTTGAGTCATTTGGAACTCGTGCACGCTGATCAGAAGTCTTTAAGACAATGATGGGTGCATGTGGGCCACTTTATTCAAGAGGTTATGCCACAGCTGGTATCAGAGCAGGTTCCCTTAGAAAGTTTAACAGTATTCATTTTTGAAAACTTCAAAAGTTTTGAGTCAAACTAAATTTCAAATTAGTTTGAGTCCAAATTGTTTCTAAGACTTGTCTTATTCTTCTGACTTACCTTAATTCATTCTTTAGACTTATCCTTCTATCTAAATGGATATGTTTTTAGTATAGTTATGATGATATTTATATCTAAGGAACAATGCTTATAACATTATAATATTGCCCTAATTGTGAAAAGAAAGTTTATTCACTTTATAATAAGTGACTAATTTAAAGTTAATTATTTGTTTGATGTGTGTTTGTTCGTAAGTACGTTTCATGCATCATGATTGATAACATATAATTAACTTTTTCTCTTAAAAGTTGTATTTAAATAGAGTTAATATATCTATCTAATTATAAAACTCTGTCTCTTAATCTTGGAACATATATAGTTCTAATATTCAAAATAAATATATTTTAGCAGATGGCCCGTACCAAACAGACTGCACGCAAGTGTATCGGACCTCGAGGTGTTCCGCGACACGTTCTTGCCCCAAGAGATGATGAACCCGCTGATAGTGTGGGAAGTAACCAGCCAGTGGTTGTTTATGAAGAAGGTGAAGGTAGTAACAGTGCCTCATCACAACTTCAGGCGGAAGTAGACCGCCTGTACATGGAGTTGGCAAGGGCGAATGGAGAAAGGATGAGGGGCACTAGAGAGAGGGAAGAGTTACGTGAGCAGTTGCAGTACCACCACGAACAGCATCAAGAGTATGAGTGCAAGTGGAGGAAGACCATCGAGCAGAAGAATCGGGCACGAACCCGAGTAGATGTAATGAGGGACAATCAGAACCTCATGCAAATCCATCATGGTGACCTACACCGGCAGGTGGAGGAGCTGACTGCACAGTTGCAGCCAGAACCTGCTACGCCACCTACTCCTGAGACGGAATCTGAGGTGGAAGCAGAGGAAGAAGAGGATGAAGAGTTAGAGCCGGTGGAGTATGAGGTCTTATCTGGGGAAGAGTGATAGATCTAGAGGTTGAGTAACCTTGAGATGTATCACAGTGTGATCTTTCTGACTTTGTAACCTAGTTAGTCAGAAAACCTCTAGTACGGTCAGATATGTAAGATAGTGGTTTCTTTAGTCCTGCCCAAGAGCGGACTTGTATGATAAATAAGTTGAGCATGGTATGCATGTTATGATGTAAATATGCATGTTAATCAAAGTATGGTTTGTTTTAAACAGATGCCTGTTAACACTCGTGGTGCTAGTGCTTCCCATGGTGGGGATGATATCCCTAATGCACCGCCAGTTCCACCCTCTTTGGCTGATGCAATTGCAGCGTTGGTCAATGCAACAACTCTGTTAGCACAAAATCAGAATGGTGGTCAACGTGGTCATGGCCGTAATAACAGAGAAGAGACAACCTATGTTGATTTCACTGATACCCGTCCTGCAGTGTTCATTAAAGCTGATGAACCTCTTGAAGCTGATGATTGGCTCCACACCATGGAACAAAAATTCAGTCTTATCAACTGCACTGAAGTTCAGAAGCCAACATTTGCAGCTCAGCAACTCCGAGGAGCCGCAGGGGTTTGGTGGGCAAATTTACTAGCTGTTCAACCAGCCGGTCACCAAATCACTTGGGCTGAATTCAAGGAGGCCTTCAGGGCTCATTATATTCCAGATGGAGTTATGAAGATGAAACTTGAAGAGTTCTTAGCTCTCCGTCAGGGAAATGATCCAGTTATGCAGTACATTGGGAAGTTTAATCATCTGTCCCAATATGCCTTTGACCAGGTCAACACTGATGAGAAGAAGAAGGCATGTTTCATGAGAGGATTGAATACAAAGCTTCAGTCTATGATGACAACTTGTGGCAATATAAATTATCATGAGACAGTGAATGTTGCTATAGCTAGTGAAGAAAAGAATCACAAGCATAAGGAGGCTAAGAAAAAGAAGGGATTTGCGTCAGGATCTGGATCATCTGGCGGCAATAAGAAGCGTCAGAGGCTGGTATATCATCCAGTCCAACAGTTTCGCTCATCTTATCGTCCACCTTACCGTCCGCCTCAGCAGCAGAATTCTCAGAGTACTTTTACAAGGCCTGTTATGCCTTTTAATGTTCAACGTCAGCAGAATGTTCCTGCTATCCGTCCACCAGTACCACAAGCTACAAATTATCCATGCTACAATTGTGGAAAGGTTGGACATTTCTCTCGTGACTGTCCTTATCCAAGGCAGAATGTTTCCAATGCCAATGTACCAAGGCCAGCTGGAAATCAGCAAGCAAACTAGAACAAGGGAAATGCACAAAATAATCAGAAGGGTAAGGGTACTCAGAAAACAGGAAAGGTTTTCCATACTCAGATAGAAGCTATTCCTGAAGGAGAACCTGTTATGCTTGGTATGTTCCCTGTTGCTCAACACCCAGCACTTACACTTTTTGATTCTGGTGCATCACATACTTTCATGAATAGAACATTTGCGGAGAAGCATAATATACCTATTGGTGAAACCAAAGATAAATTCTTTATACAGTCACCTGGGGGTCGACTATGTACTAAGGAAATGGTACATCAGGTACCTATAGATCTGGGTGGAAATATATTTCCAACATCCATGATAGTTTTAAAAGATCCAAGTATAGATGTGATCTTGGGTATGAACTGGATGAACCAAAGAGGTGCAGTGATAGACACCTTGAATAGAACCATCAAGCTTAACTTACCTTATAGCAAGTCTCAACTTCTTGTCCATCTTCCTACTCTTAAGAGAACAGTTGAGCGAGTGTGTGTTACCTCTGTCAAGGAAATCCAAGACATTCCCGTGGTCTGTGAGTTTCCTGATGTGTTCCCAAAAGATTTACCTGGTCTGCCACCTGATCGTGATGTGGAGTTTGAAATAGAACTCAAACCAGGAACAACACCAATAGCCAGAAGAGCTTATAGAATGCCACCAAAAGAGTTAGCAGAATTGAAAACTCAGTTGCAAGGTTTGATAGATAAAGGTTTCATTCGACCCAGTTCATCACCATGGGGTTGTTCAGCGATCTTTGTGAAGAAGAAGGACCATACCTTGAGGCTATGTGTTGATTATCGTCCCTTGAATGAAGTGACAATCAAGAATAAGTATCCTTTGCCCCGTATTGATCTTCTCTTTGATCAACTTGCTGGTGCAAAGGTATTCTCGAAGATAGATTTGAGATCGAGGTATCATCAGATCAAGATCAAACCAGAAGATGTTTCGAAAACAACATTCACTACCAGATATGGTCTGTATGAATATCTAGTCATGTCCTTTGGTCTGACCAATGCCCCAACACATTTCATGTACTTGATGAATTCAGTGTTTATGCCAGAGCTAGATAAGTTCGTGGTTGTGTTTATTGATGATATTCTCATCTATTCCAAAACCAAAGAAGAGCATGCAGAACATCTCAGGATAGTGTTGACTCGCCTGAGAGAACATCAGTTATATGCTAAATTCAGTAAATGTGAGTTCTGGATAGACAAAGTTCAATTCTTGGGTCATGTCCTGTCAGCTGAAGGTGTTGCAGTAGATCCAAGTAAAGTCCAAGAAGTTCTTGACTGGAAGTCACCAACGTCAGTACATCAAGTTCGGAGTTTCTTAGGATTAGCAGGGTATTATCGTAGATTTATCCCTGACTTCTCCAAGATCTCTAAACCAATGACAACACTGTTAAAGAATGACACCAAGTTTGTGTGGTCATCAGAATGTGAAGAAGCTTTTCAGACTCTGAAAAAGTTATTGACAACTGCACCAGTATTAGCTCAGCCAGACATTGAAAAATCCTTTGATGTGTATTGTGATGCTTCAGGCAAAGGCATTGAGTGTGTACTGATGCAAGAAGGTAGAGTCATTGCCTATGCTTCACGACAGCTTAAGTGACACGAAGAACATTATCCAACACATGATCTAGAGTTGGCAGCTGTAGTCCATGCTCTGAAGATCTGGCGACATTATTTGTTGGGTAATACTTGTCACATATATACTGATCATAAAAGCTTGAAATACATCTTCACTCAGTCTGAGTTGAATATGCGTCAGAGAAGATGGTTAGAACTGATAAAAGATTATAATATTGAAGTGCACTATCACCCAGGTAAAGCCAATGTAGTGGCAGATGCACTCAGTCGAAAAGGTGATTGCAATTGTCTGGAAGTCAAGTTAATAGATCTTACCTTGTACTATGAATTTGAAAGGTTAAGCCTTGAAATGATTCCACAAGGAAATTTTGCCAATGTGACCGTTCAATCATCCATTAAAGATCAGATCATTGCAGCCCAAAAGGAAAGCAAGGGTATGATCCATCTGAAAGAAAAGATTCACTCTGAGCAGAATTCCAATTTCAAAATAGATGAAGCTGGAGTGATTTGGTTCAAGGATCGATTAGTGGTTCCAAAGGTTCCTGAGCTCAGAAAGCAGATTCTTGATGAAGCTCATGCAACAAGATTTTCAGTACATCCAGGCAGTAATAAGATGTATCATGATCTGAAACAGAGATTCTGGTGGACTAAAATGAAACTTGAAATTGCTGGTTATGTAGCTAAATGTGATACTTGTCAGAAAGTGAAGGCAGTTCATCTTAGGTCTGCTGGAGAATTCCAACCTTTGTCAATTCCATCTTGGAAGTGAGATGATATTAGTATGGACTTCATAGTGGGTCTGCCCAAGACATCAAAAGGGTTTGATTCCATATGGGTCATTGTTGATCGTCTGACCAAATCAGCTCATTTCATATCTGTTAAAACAGCATATCCAGCATCTACCTATGCCAAGATATATTTTGACAGAATTGTAAGTTTGCATGGCATTCCAAAGACTATCGTGTCTGATAGAGGGACACAGTTTGTCAATGTTTTCTGGAGGCATTTACATGAGTCCTTGGGTACCAAGCTTTTGCATAGTACAGCATATCATCCACAGACTGGGGGTCAGACTGAAAGAGTTAATCAGATCTTAGAAGATATGTTAAGATCCTGTGTACTCAATTATTCAGAGAAATGGGATGAATGTTTGCCTTTAGCAGAGTTTTCTTACAATAATAGTTATCAAGAGAGCATTAAGATGGCACCATTTGAAGCTCTATATGGCAGAAGATGCAGAACACCTTTGAACTGGTCTGAACCTGGAGAACGTAGTCTCTTCGGGGTTGACTTAGTTAAGGAAACTGAAGAAAAAGTCAGATTGATTCAAGAGAACATGAAGAAAGCACAATCCAGGCAAAAGAGTTATGCTGATAAGAGACGACGGTCTCTTACCTTTAAAGTTGGTGATTATGTCTATCTCAAGGTATCACCGATGAAAGGAGTTACTCGATTTGAAATCAAAGGAAAGTTGGCACCTCGATATATAGGTCCCTATCAGATCCTGAAAAGATGTGGAAAGGTGGCATATCAACTTGATTTACCGCCATAGCTATCATTAGTTCATAATGTGTTCCATGTCTCTCAATTAAAGAAATGTCTTCAAGTGCCAGATCATGTCATTCATGTTAAAGAGATTGAATTAGAGCCTGATCTGACATACTCAGAGTATCCTATCAAGATTCTTGACCAGAAAGATCGAGTCACTCGAAAAAGAACTGTCAAGTTCTACAAGGTTCAATGGAATCAACATACGGAAGATGAAGCCACATGGGAGTCAGAAGAGTTTCTCTTAGAAAGTTTTCCTGAGTTTCTTTCTTCTGTCTAGTCCTTGTAATCTGTAATATGATGACCTATCCCCTGCTTTATGTAAAGGTTAGTAATGGAAGTGCCTGACACATTTCCTTTTCCATTAGTTAGCCTACAGGTTAAATCTCGGGACGAGATTTCTTTAAGGGGGAAAGAGCTGTAACACTCTGGTGTTAAGCAGACTAAAACTTGACATGTCATCATATGCACTAGCATTTCACTTGAGTGGATAACCCAATTTTGCATTCACTAAAAACAAGTTTTATTCTTTATGCTTGTGCTTAGTTGATAAGAAGTGCTTAAGTTTGAAACCCTCGTTTATGTTTTCTTATGTGGTGAGTAATGCTTTTATGTTATATAAGGGTACTATGGTAATTTCTTATTTAGTAATTGAATTTTGGACCAAACCTTGGTATTATGTCTCAAAGGTGTATTTGGAACATGTTTCAAGTCACCATTGAGGTATAATTCAATTTTGGTTGAAATCCAATTAAATAATTTAATTAAATTGAAAACCCTATTTTGTCCCCTTTTTCTTAATTCTAAATCTAAAAAGAATTTGGGTAAACTCTAAAAAGCAAAGTTGCTCCATTTTTGATAAGGATCAACTTTGATGTATAAAGTTTTTCAAGTTCTTATATGAAATCAAAAGTAATTGGGAAAATACCTTTTTGCCCTTTTTGTCCCCTTTGATTTGCAAAACCCTAATTCAAAATTTAAGTATATTTTGCTTATGTTGCAAAAATAAAAGATGTTCAGTATTGAATTCTGAGCATTTGATATTTTAACATATTTTCAACTTGTATTCAAAAATCTGAAGTAATTTTAAATTTTCCGAAGGGGTATAAAGGAGAAGGGGGGGATAAGTTTGCTTCCCTGTTCATGGCGGTGAACAGCCGGGCTTTGATCGGTGCTGCCAGCGCAAAGGACATCGATCTCTCTCGATTGAGCTCGCAACCGAATTCGTGGCAAAGTGAAGCAGCTGCTGGCGCTCTTCCTCGCGTCGTGGCGCTTTCTCCTGAGCTCGCCATCGTCAGTTCGCCACCAGGGCACCGACGGGCTCCACTTTGATCCCATCTCAAATCCACTGCAAACCAAGCGTGCTCATCCAAAATTAACCGCAACTATAACTCCCTTACCTCCTTGTGCATCTCCAGAGCCCATCCTTTCGACCTCTACTGCCTCAGAGCACTTGTGCTCGCCGATCTTCTTCCCGCCGGGCGAAATTGCGGCCGAGCTCGACCTCACCGTGGTCAGCCCAACCGGGCACTCTTCTACTCTCTCTGTCTCATGTTTCCGTTTCATCTTGACCTCAGGTTACTCATCGGCTCGATGGTTCTTTGTTTGGTGTTCAGGTCTCGCCGGAACATCATCTTCTTCGCCGGAGCTCGCCGCCGCGAGCCACTGCTCCGTGGACCTTGCCTTCCCGTTCCTCCTCCGCTCGAACCAACTACACAGGCAGTAGCAGGGTAAGCTACTGGAGCTTCCTAGCCCCTTCGTTCTTCTGTTGCTAGCCTAGATTCGCCGGAACAGCTCCGCCGCGGTTCGGTCCTCCGCCGTGCGTGGCCAGACCTCTCTGGAGTGGTAGCGTTTGGGGTTAGGGGCTCTATCAGCCGCAGGTGACTCGCCGGTGTTGGTGCTCGCGTCCGTTAGGTCTCTACTGGCCGGAGTTGGCCGGCGTAAGGCTCGCCGGCGCTCGGTGCGCCGCCGTCCGCTCGGGCCATGGTCGGGGACCTCGCTCTTGCGAAGACGACAAGTTATAGGGTGTTGGTTGCAAAGTCCATGACTCATATAAATAGTGTCTTGGACTGCGGGTTGTTTTCGTTTAAACCGAAGGCCATGATTTATTTATAAGTAAAGGCTAATTAAAATGACTTATAAAATAAATAGAAATTGTTAATCCCTTTTAGATTTGTGTGACTTTTGGTTTTGTTTGACAATCAGGGGATCAGTAGCATAATTGCTCCCTGGTTATGGATTTCTTTATACAGATGATCTTTGTTTGCTTATTGGTTGCATAACCTTGCTTAATAGAGATAATAAAGTTTGCTTAGTTTTTATATATAGTTTAATAGCTAAGTTGGTTTTGTTGGTTTGCAACTATACCGTGATGAAAGATTGTATAAATAAATGTCTACAGCTTAGAAAATTTCCATCTTTACCATGGTCATGTCATAACCATTCCATTGATCATGCATATGCACTTCAACGTGTAGAGCTCGTTTCGGAAGGACCGGATCCTCAGTGGGTTTCTCCTGAGTGTGTGGATCCTTCTAGTTTTTCAGAATCTCCGGACTTCGCTGATCACCAAGGCAAGCCCCGGACATTAACCCTATCCTTGTATTTTTATAAAGTTATTTATATCACTTGAGTTATATGATGCATTAAGTGAATAGGAGTTGAGTGAACCCTATTTGATGCATTACCAACCTTGATGATTCCAATACTTAACCTTGATACCAGTTTTATGAAAATGCTTAGTATGCTTAGTCATGCTTTACTACTTCAATATAGTAGGTGCTTTTAAAAATGGTTGCTATGTTTTCGAAATCATGAATCTTGAGACAACATGATAACAATAGTATCTTACATCAAGAATGGAGTCTTGTTGTAAGGTTACTCAACATAGGACCTTATCGTTGTTGGCCTGCTGTGATTGAGACCTTTGAGTACAGCCCACATGCGTTGGTAAGCCTCATCTATAGCTATTCCGATACTTGAGAACGACCAACCGCGTACTGGGAGTGGAGAGATGGCGGGAGTAGCGTGTACCCTCGGGGCTATGAGATAGTCGGGTTCGAGGTGTACTGTACTCTCGGGTGACGCTGGACCCGTTCTTGTATGGGAGGATCTATAGATATGGTTGACGTATGCAAGATTAAGTTCTACATATGTCGTGTGGTACTGAAACCCCAGCTGGGTTTAAACGATTCGAATCGCCGTGTTTCCTCGGATATGGAGCCTCAATCCACTGACCCGCACCGTAGTTATGAATGAGATCTTTATGAAATGAGAATTAAAGATGTGGTATGTTTATGAAGGTTTGAGAATTTTTGGATAGTTATGAAATTTAATCTTGAGTTAAAACTTGAAAGTAGGGTTTTACTATTAGTAAGCTTTTATGCAAAAGAAATGTTTTGATCTTGCTAAAGTCTTACCTTGAATCCCTATAGCCTTCGTACCTGAGTCTTCTACTCTTTTCTAGACTGTTAAGTCTTGTTGAGTACTTTTGTACTCAGGGTTTGTTAACCTTTGTTGCAGGTGAGTTCATTGATCATCCTTTTGGTGGTCAATATTTCTTCACTCTTATGGAGGAGAGTGATAATGACTCTGATGTTTGACCTTGGGCAAGTAACAAAAGTTGTGTGGTATATGTAATATAAATTTCCGAACCTTTTATGTAATAAGTACTTATGGGTTGTAAACTTTTAAACTTAAGTTTCAATCTATATTATATACTTTTTCCGCTTTACTCTGATTTGTCTTATCTATAAAACTGTTGTAATACTGTGATGCTTGATGAGGAAATTCCTGAAAAGAATATAACGTGGATGATTCGGGTCTCCGAGGACACCCGACAGATCTCTTGAGTCATTTGGAACTCGTGCACGCTGATCAGAAGTCTTTAAGACAATGATGGGTGCATGTGGGCCACCTTATTCAAGAGGTTCTGCCATAGGTGACCGCGGTACGCCGCCGTCCACCGCTCGCCATGGTCGCCGAGGATGGCATGGTCGTGGTCTCTAGTGTTCGGGGTGGAAACCCTAGCTTCCAAGCCTTGCTCTAGGTCCGTGGAGGTCTGAGGAGTAGGATTCGGGAGTTAGTTTGGCTCGTCGTGGTCGGAGCCGGCCGGCGTGGTGAGTCCGTGTCGCCGTGGCCGCCATTTGCGACGGCGAGCTCGATCCGTGCAAGCGCTGGGCTGGAGAGTGGCATCAATCGATGCGGAAGGAAGAGGGGAGTCGAGTGGTGGAGATGGTTTCGCCGGAGGAGCCGCCGTCGACGAGCTCCGACGAGGTCAACGGCCTCCTCTGCTTCGGAAGTATGACGAGTGGGGTCGGATTGACCGTGGGTCCCAGTCGTCAGTCGCTTGGGTGCAGCAGCACCGTGTGCGTGTAGCAGTTAGGTTTAGGTGTTTTTGTTTTATTGTTTTGCAGAAATGTTGAGAATGCTTGTTTAATTCATAACTTGAGTTCTGCTGATCCAGTAAATGTGAAACAAATTTTGTTAAGTTTGTTTTGATGAGTTCTATGCATGAAAAATATAATATGTCCAGTTTGTGATAATTTTATATGCATCAATATTTAATTTGTGTTTAAGCTGATATCTTGTTAAATGCATAATAAACTGTGTGTTGCTCAAAAAAATGTGGTTCTTGTTTGGTTAAGTTTGTGTTGATAAGTAGTTTCTGGGAAAAATGTAATATGAGGATGTTCTGTGAAATATTTTGGCAGTAGCAATTAAAATGATTAAATGTTGTTTTCTTGTATAAATTGTAGTAATTAAAATATGAAGAATATGAACCTGATAATTTTTGTAGACTGCTCTTGTACTAAGAAGTTCAGTAAAAAAATGAGAAATTTGTTGTTTGACACTTTTTACTAGGGTGTGTAGTTCAAAGCACATTTTCATTGTAATGTTTGTCTTTTTCATAGAGAATAGAGTTTAAATCCAAATAGCTTGAAATTTGGACAGGGGACTAGATTGCATGTTATCAGCTTCCAGTAATTTCTGTAGATTTTTCTGAAGTTGTTATCTGAGGGTTGCTGTTCTAGGCTTGCTTAAATGATTAAGTGATAGCAACTAGCTAATTGGCAATAGGATGATGTTGACTATCTTGTTGAAGAAAATGAAGTAGATGACATGTGCTTATCTCCTGAATTACCTTGTTCCATGTTGCATCACCAATGTATCCCATGTGCATTTATTTTATTCATACATGTTATGCATCATACAGGATCGGTAGTGGAGGCCCAGAACCCGCAGCCGCCGGAGGAGCCGAGTCCCGAGGAGACCCTGAACGAGAGGACCGAAGAAGGAGATGTCGAAGACTTACCTGAGTGCCGCGACCATCGACCCTCCGACTTCGAAAGAGGCAAGCCCCGGAGCATCCCACTCCTATGGTTTGCAAATTAATTACTAAATTAACCTGATATGTTTTGTTGCACTAGGTTCATAGGAATTGATTGCTACCGTTGCTGCATTATTATCATACCTTGTCCACCACAGTTATTATCTTGATATCCCTGTTAAGTCTAGGCCGTTATATGCTTAGTCTGCTTAGACCGGTAAAAGTCGGGTGATTCCTATCTCCCGCATATAGGTGGATACTGATCATGACTAGCCTCGTGCTATCATGGAGATAACCATGTGATAATTAATCTGAGACCGGGCGGGATGTAGGAGCAGCAGGGCATGGGTCCTGTGTGCTGGTAGTCTCCCATCTGTGTCGATTAGGACCCGACGAAGGCACACCTCAGTCATTTTGAACGCGTCGATCACTTAACGGAGTAGGTCTGAGTACCTCCCGTGAAGCCGAGTAAGGTTATTCGAGCCGGTGATGGAGATGTTGACGCCTAACACCCAGGGCCTTAGCTGTACCGTGGGCCATTGATCAAGTCCGTATGCCCAATTAGGAGCTTAGGTGGCTATTAAAGTACTGACTTGGAGGGGTTTATGCATCATATTTCTATTTCTGTTATACTGTCGTCCATACGGCAATGGGGAATTGTATGGATGCTATTCTTCGGGATGGTAATGTATGGATCAGTTTGCCTCTACGCCAAGGTAATAAGGGAGTTGTGAGTGCATGACCAAACAACCGTTGGTCTAGGGGAAAGCTAGTTTGGTACCGGAGCCTGTACCCGTATGCACACGAGTACAAGCGAAGGTATTTAATTGCGGGTAGATGTAAGAAATGGGTAGTGTAAGGTAAGTGAGAGCATGGTCGGACAACCACCAATCTTGGGGTGTGCTAGATTGGTATTGGAATGTATACTTGTTACACACAAGTATATGTGAAGGTACTTAATTGTGGGAGTAATATTATTCTGATGGGTGCATATACTACTTACGTGTATACTGGGTGTACACCTAAGTTAGTATTAGATTTAATTTCAGCAATGCATGATATTCATACTGTGGGCAGGGCTGAAATTATTTTCTGCAGGTACGCTAACTTGCGAACGTATAGTACGTCTAGTTAACGCTATGAGCGAACGTGTATGCCACCGCCTAGCCGATAGATTAATAGACATTGAGGACGTACATTATGTGCATGCATCATAATCATCCCATCTTGCATCAATCTTACTTTCTTCCTTATGTTATCCGTCCCGTTTTCTTAATAGAAGTTATTCTCAAACTAATGAAAACCTGTGTGGATAAACTTCTTACAGATGGCCCGTACCAAGCGCACATCTCGTAAGTCAACCGGGGGCAAGAGGCCTAATTATATGTTGGGACCATGGACTGCTGAGGGGTCGGAGGACTTCCTGGATGAGTTCGGCATGCCTACCATTCTTTGGAGGGTGCTGCACTTAGTTGGGTATCAGGAGGGTCAGGAGCCACAGTACGATTGGCATCGCGTGCAGATTTCTGAGGGCCGCCATATGTACACGGTGGAGGTGGACGTGCCTAGCCGCGGTGAGCAGGATCACGTCTGGTGCCGCCGAGTGTTCGCGTTGCAGGGGAGGACCCCATGGGATGGAGCTAACAGAGTTGCTTACACCGTTCTCCGGGACATTATGGAGGACCACCCGGAAGTGGTTGCCTAGGCTACCGCCAGCATCTTCCCGACTGCAGATCCCTATCAGTCAGTGTGGTGTCAGCCAGGAGCCGCCGTACTCGAGGCCAGTTCGCTTGAGAGGGAGCATTGTGCCGGACCAGCCGGGAGTGCTATGGCTGCACTCATGGCTACCTATGGATGTCTATCACGTAGCTATGATCAGTTGGACCACATCCTTAGTGAGGAGATGGCTGCACAGCACCGGAGGCAGCAGGAGCATACCGCTGAGATAGACTGCCTCACTGCAGAGTTGGCACGTATGACAGTGGAGAGGGACTAGGCACTTCAGAGAGAGCAGGAGACCGCCCATCAGCTCAGTGTTCAGCAGGAATCTGCTACCTTCTTGGCCTTGGTCATGAGAGAGACCGAGGAGTCACTTCGAGTTGTTTGTCTTGAGGGCATACACGCTTCAGAGGAGAACAGGCTGTTGAGGTTGCGAGTGGGAGACCTAGAGCTGCAACTTCACCACCTGCAGGATTACAATGACCGCTTGCATGAGGAGATCCACCGCAGGGAGAATGAGAGGAACCCCATCTTTCCCCAGGAAGACCCGAATCCGCGTAGCTCTTCTAGTGGTTCTTCGGATGTGTCTAGTGATGATGATGACGATGGCGACGTCGCTAGAGAGTAGTTCAGATCGTATGTTTTAGGGCTAGTGTTCTTTGGTGTTATGTTGACAGGCCCGATCTTTTGCTTTTGTTATGGGATGGATGTAAGAATGAGTAGTAAACTTATGTGCACATGGTGCGAGACCTTTGGAAAGTCCCATATGTATGGGCAACTATGGATGTTTGTGTTGGCTTTTGCATGTTATGTATTGAGCGATCTTATTATGTGATGCTGCGATGTGGATTGAAATTTATTATGCCTCTGTGATTGTTTGGCAAATTCGTTTCCCGAATAAATTCAGTTGGCATGATTTATTGTTCTCTACAATGATTGCAACTTCGCCTAATAATCACTTGCCATCATATATGCAGATGACGACAACCCGTAGTGGAGCTGGCGGTAGTGGTGGAAATGAGGACCCCAGGGACAACCGCAATCCACCACCTCCTCCACCAGCCACTCCCAAGCAGCTTTTTGCCCAATTTCTGGGAAGCCAGCGTGACATTGAAGCCTTGCTACGAGAGAACTTGGCGCACGGCCACCAGCGTCCTGAGCCAAATCAGTATAGTTCCTTCAAGGATTTCTTGTATACTAAACCACCCATCTTCAAAGAAGCTACTGAACCTCTAGAGGCAGAAGAATGGCTGCATACCATGGAACAGAAGTTTTGATTGCTCAGACTCATAGAAGAGTTAAAGGCAGAATATGCTGCACATCAGCTGCAGGGGCCAGCCGGAATTTGGTGGGGGCATCACCGCACCACCTATCCTGCCCATACGCCCGTCACTTGGAGGATGTTCACCGAAGCTGTTCGAGGGCATTATATTCCGCCCGGCTTGACCCAGATGAAAGTGGCAGAGTTCATGAGCTTAACGCAGGGGACTCGATCGGTTACCGAGTACCATCATGTGTTCAACTCCTTGTCCCGTTATGCTCCAGACTTTGTGGACACAGATGCCAAAAAGATTGCTAGTTTCAAGAGAGGCTTGAACACCAAAATGGGAAAATCAGTGGGTACATCTTCTCGTACTGTCTTTAATGACTTTATCAGTGATTGCTTGATCCAAGAGAACCACGACAATAAGCATGCTGCAAGTAAGGCCTGGAAGAGGACTTTTGATTCAGGACCATCTCAACCTAGGGGACCACCAGCTCAGCGTTCCCAATATCGACCACCAGCGCCGGGAGCACGTTTCAGGCCGCCGCAAAAGAAAAGTCAGCCACCATCTCAGCGCAACCAAAGGCCATACAAGATAGCTGCCAACCAAGTTCGAGGAGGTCAGAGCAGTTCGGCAGGAGGGAAACCTCTGGTTCGGGGATCCTGTTTCAACTGCAACCAAGAGGGGCACTTCGCAAGGTATTGTCCGCACCCAAAGAAGCAGCAGGCTAACTACCCCGCACGTCTGCACAATATAACTGCTGAAGAAGCTCGTGTCGGAGAACCTGTGACCGCCGGTATGTGTCTTGTTAACCATCATCCTGCAGTTGTTTTGTTTGATACTGGATCATCGCACTCATTCATGAGCAAAGCATTTGCACAAAAACATAATCAAGAGATGTCTGAAATGGATTATGGGTTTCGTGTAAGCTCCGTAGGGAGTAGCGTGTTATCTAGGCAGATGGTTTGTAATGCAACCATCGACATTGGAGGGCACAAATTTGGAGCTAATTTAGTAGTTCTGCCAGGACTAAGTATGGATGTAGTCCTAGGTATGAGTTGGATGAGTATGTGGAATGCGGTGTTAGACACTGCAAATAGGACTCTTACCCTATCTGATGGAAGGACAAATAACAAGCTACGCATCTCTCTTCCCCGAGGTGCTGACTTCGTTGACTTATCTTGTACTCTGTTTATAGAAGACCTATCTAAGATTTTAGTTGTCCGAGAATTCCCAGATGTCTTCCCAGATGAGTTACCAGGATTACCGCCCAAGCGGGCAGTGGAGTTTGCAATTGAGTTGTTACCTGGAACCGCGCCGATCTCTAGGAGGCCCTACCGTATGCCACCCAATGAGCTAACTGAACTCAAGACACAGATCAAGGAACTTTTGAACAAAGGATTCATTCAACCTAGTGTATCCGAATGGGGTTGTCCAGCGTTGTTTGTTAAGAAGAAGGACAAGTCGTTAGGGATGTGTGTGGATTATCGGTCGCTTAATGCCGTAACTGTCAAAAACAAGTATCTGTTGCCACGGATAGACATTTTGTTTGACCAATTATCCAGAGCCAAAGTGTTTTCCAAGATCGATTTGAGGTCAGGTTATCACCAGATTAGAATCCGACCACAAGATATCCCAAAGACTGCTTTCTCAACCAGATATGGGCTATATGAGTATCTTGTCATGTCTTTTGGATTGACAAATGCTCCAGCATACTTCATGAGTTTGATGAACTCGGTGTTTATGCCAGAATTGGATAAGTTCGTAGTCGTGTTCATTGATGACATTCTGGTATATTCTGAGAACCCGGACGATCATGCAGAACATTTGAGGGTTGTTCTGACAAGGCTCCGAGAACATAAGCTTTATGCTAAGTTTAGAAAATGTGAATTTTGGTTGAAGAAGGTGCATTTCCTTGGTCATATTCTATCGGAAGAAGGAATTTCTGTGGATCCCAGTAAGGTGCAAGAAGTGATGGATTGGAAAGCTCCTACTTCGGTTGGTAAAATTCGAAGTTTTCTCGGCTTAGCAGGATACTATCGTCGATTCATTCCTGACTTTTCCAAGATTGCAAAACCAATGACAAGCTTGCTCCAGAAGGACCAGAAGTTTGAATGGACAGAGGAGTGTGAAATAGCTTTCCGTACCCTGCGGGAACTATTGACCACTGCTCCTGTCTTAGCTCAACCAGATATCGAGAAGCCTTTTGATGTCTTTTGTGATGCATCGACAGTTGGTTTAGGTTGTGTCCTTATGCAAGAGGGCAGAGTGATTGCTTATGATTCTCGTCAATCAAGGAAACATGAGATAAACTATCCTACACACGATTTGGAGTTAGCCACTGTGGTGCACACTCTGAAGATCTAGAGACATTATCTACTTGGTAACGTCTGTAATCTATACACCGATCATAAAAGTCTCAAGTATATCTTCACTCAACCTGAATTGAATATGAGGCAAAGAAGATGGCTTGAACTAATCAAGGATTACAATCTGCAGATACATTATCATCCAGGAAAGGCAAATGTGGTTGCCAATGCTTTAAGCCGGAAATCACACTGCAACAACTTGAGGTTACTACCAGAAGACGAGTTTAGTCTCGTACACCCTGTAATTCTGCACAACATCAGGCTGCAAGGCACAATAATTGACCAAATTCTTGAAGGGCAGAAAACAGACAAGGGAATTTATCATATCAAGGAGAAGCTGAAAGCCGCAACTGAACCAATAAAACATTTTTGGATTGATGACAAAGGAGTTTTATGGTTTGACAAGCGCTTAGTAGTACCCAAGAACAGAGAGCTCAAAAATCAGATCATGAAAGAAGCTCATTTGTCCAAGTTATCTATTCATCCTGGAAGCACCAAGATGTATCATGATTTGCGTCCAAGATTCTGGTGGACCAAGATGAAGAAGGAAATTGCCGCTTATGTAGCCAGGTGCGACACGTGTTGTCGAGTGAAAGCTATTCACCTGAAGCCAGCCGGAGCGCTTCAACCATTACCAATACCTGAGTGGAAATGGGAAGAAGTGAGTATGGATTTCATCACCGGTTTGCCAACCACCCAGAAGGGAAATGATTCAATTTGGGAGATAGTTGATCGTCTCACCAAGACCGCTCATTTCATACCAGTTAAAACCGGCTATCGAGCACCGGATTATGCAGAGGTTTACATCAATGTTGACACTGGTTATCTACCATAATTAAGGGATAAATAAATATAAAAAGGGCAAGAATTTGATCACCAACAAAGGTTTAGGGTTTCAACTGACAATATTCCACAAGTTTTGGTGAACTATGATTCTGCAGGGACTAAACCAGGAAATCAGCACTAATAGCTTCCCATAGAAGGAAACCGACGGGAGATAACGCAACCACCACGTCAGGATTATTCTACAAGACTCCAGAGGACGAAAGAAGACACCAGGAGGTCGACCACCGCGAGAGGCTGACTAGTGGGACCGACCGGTCCCACCAGGTGACCGACCGGTCCCCCCTGGGCCCGCTGGCTTCCGTCTTCTGCAAGCTACCTCCACCGACCTCTAGGATGCATCTCGGCCATACCTTAAGTCGGTTTGATCCAAGGGCCACGGTTCATCGCCCAGGGCTATATAAACAGCCCCTGACCCCCCTCTCCAGAGCAATCAGGGTTTGATCATTAGACATCATCAATCAGAGCATCAGGCATTCATCGGAAGGAGATCAATCGGAAGCCCTAGAACTACATCCACCTAGAATAGGAGATAGAATAGGATTAAAGGAGGCAAGCTTCGCTTGGATTCCTGATCTAGTCACGAGAAGGCTCGGTAAACCCAAGATCTTCTCTCTTGTATTAACATTATGGATCTATTTCATAATTGCTCTTCTAGTTCATCATTGTTCTTCATTGTTTATGTTCTAGTTCATCGTCTAGTTCATGTTCATCGTCTAGTTCATCCTCTAGTTCATAATCTTGTTCTAGTTCATGTTCTAGTTCGTACTTTAGTTCTTCTCGGTGATCTAATTCACCTTATTGTTCATATTCGTGTTCTAGATAGCAATACAATTGATATGATTAAGACATCAACTATTATATTCTTAATTATAATGCTTACAGTCTGCTTTGATTATATATTTGGCATAAATAGTTCATCTTTATGTTTATACTCATGTTCGTATAGCGCTCATCTTAAAGTACAACGGGTGGGTGATAGATGCTATGTAGGCGTGGTGCCTATACATAATTTATCTGCGAATGCGTCCTATGTTCCGGATAGAGTGGTAGATCGCGGGTGTGACAGCCCTGTTGAGTCCTTTGTATTCCACCTCCCAAATGTAGTGTTCAGTATGGCTCAGTTAACTCATGGTTTAGGGGTTACTCTGTTTGACACCTTTACTATGGAGTTGCCTCTTGATTATAAATATGATGTGACCTAGCCAATGATTGCCAAATATAATTGCACTAATCAATGTATGCTATGACTTGTAATTAGAATAACTTAGGAATGTTTCTTATTAATACCTGTTCTAATTATCACTTGCTAGGTAGTACTGTTCTAGGATTATCCTTGATTGATCTGATCTCTGTTATCATTTATCAATTATTCACTATCATTATCATTTACTCTGTAACCTGATCCCTATTTGAAGTAATTAGTGTGTTATTAGTCTTATTATAAGTGTGTACCATATTAAATGTTGTTAAGTCCTTATAATACCATCATACCTTGAATTGATTAGTCTCTAGGCTAAATATAAATAGCGATACCTGAGAATAGCTTGGGTGAAATGCTTCTACAACGGATATATTTATCTGTGCGCTTGCGGGTAAATATTTATCTTTAAATCCAGTGCCCTGATATAATTACATTGCTAGCTTCATGTTGGGGATGACAACTTGACGTTAAGTGAAGTTAGTAGTGTCCCGTACACTCTTTAGTGCCTTCACTAGATTATTATTTTATGTGGCTCATTCTTAGAGTGATTCCATTGAGGAGTGTAGTATTTCTGGCGCCGTTGCCGGGGATAGATTAAAAATCTATTCTTAGTAGCGATGTTAAGAAATACCAACAAGCATTTCTGACGCCGTTGCTGGGGACCACATCAATTCAATTAGGGATGGTACCTAGGGTTTTTTCATTAAATCTTTATGAACACTTATAGGACATTACATTAGCAGCATTTTAAAATGGTAGCTAGAACATATCATTTTACTTACACACATGTGATAATGCACTGATTATTTACTTTTACTCAAACAGGCTTACCCTGGCTTTGTTTATCTTTTTATCTTATGCAGGGTTTGATGTATGACTGGTTTCCAATTTCCGAAAAACTACATTGAGGATCCTGAAGCTTTACTAAGGAAAACAAGACGCAAACTCAAGAGACCCTCACCACCACTTCCAGAAGTTAGCCAGATAAGAAGAAGCCTAACACCAGTGTTGGACACCATGGCCGACAAGACACTCCACGAGTTCTCTGCACCAACCACTGCCAACATCAGGACTGGACCAACAGTCAATGTGGGAGACAACGGATTTGAGCTCAAGCCAGCTTTGATCAACATGGTGCAAGCTAATCAGTTTTGCGGAAAGGCACATGAAGACGCAAGCGCTCATCTCCAAATTTTTTTGGAGATTTGTAGCACTTTCACCATCAAAGGAGTCGAAAGGGACGCCATTCTACTTCGCTTGTTCCCATTTTCACTCTTGGGAAAAGCAAAACAATTGTTCTACGCCAACAAAGACAAAATCACCTCTTGGGCGATCTGTTCAACCGCCTTCCTAGCAAAGTTCTTTCCAGTGGGCAAGACGAATGCCCTCCGTGCCAAGATTTCAACTTTCCAGCAACAATATGATGAATCAATCCCAGAGGCTTGGGAACGCTTTCAAGACTACATATCAGAATGCCCTCACCATGGGATGGAGAATTGGCTACTCATGCAGACCTTCTACCACGGGTTCACTTCAAGTACCCGTGAGAATGTGGATGCTGCTGCTGGAGGATCATTCTTATCACTCACAATCAACAATGCAACTACACTCATAGAGAAGATGACCTCTAACCAAGGATGGAATGAGGAACGCTCTCAACCACGCAAGAGGGGAGGAATACATCAACTAAAAGAAGTAGACATGTTGTCTGCCAAACTTGACCTACTCATGAAAAAGTTCGATGAACACACTCCGAAGAAGGAAGACGTCAAGCAAATCTACGAATCTCGCATGACATGTGAAGAGTGTGGAGGCACTGGTCATTCAGGGAGCAACTGCCCTGAGATTCAAGAGGATGCAAAGTACATCAACAACAACACCAACTATCGTCCTCAACAAACTCAAGGATGGAACCAACAATCAAGGCCTAATTACTTAGGTAACTACTCAGGTAACTACCAAGGTAATACATTTAACCAACCACCTTTGAGAGAGATGATATCTAATCAAAACAAAATTATTGATAATATGTCTAAGAATATAGCTTCCAATAATAAACTGCTTGAGAATATTAATACTAGAATGGATAGCTTTACTTCTGCCATACAGAATCAACATAGCTTTAATAAAATGATAGAATCTCAATTATCTCAGTTAGCAGCTTCAGTCCCTATGGCTGGAAAAGGTAAGATTCCAGGAAGTCCGAAAGAGCTAGAGACTGCAAATCTTGTAGACATTTTTGATGCAGGACACCTCATACCAAGACCATCGAAGGAATGGATGGATGACTCCATTGCCCCGAAGAAAGGAGATCCAGGAAGACCTGTGATTCCAATCCATATTGGACCTCACAGTTTTGAAGAAGCAGTCTGCGACCTTGGAGCAAGCGTCAACATTATGCCAAGGGTAATATACGAACAAATACATGGTGCACCTCTATTATATACAAGTATGTGTTTGTAGCTTGCAGATCAGACACTGTGCTACCCATTGGGAATTCTAGAAGATGTCTGTATACGAGTGGGACGCTCGTATGTGTGTGCAGACTTTATGATTGTTGAAACAGGTGGAGACAAAAGAGCACCCATCATTCTTGGACGCCTGTTCATAAGCTCAACGAAAGCCATAATCTACGCGGACAGCGCCAAGATCTGTTTCACAATCACAGGCAACAAAGAAAGATTCAGTTTCAAGAGACGTACACTCACTACCAAAGTCCACCCTCAGATGCCCTATGAAGACACAAACACTATATCATCAAAGAAGAAGAATAGGAACAGAAGAAGGAAGAACAAGGCTACACAACCACATCAAGACACAGTATGGATGGTCAACTCTGTCCAAACAGAGTATGATCACCTTCTTCCATCACCATACCTCGCCAAGGGAGATGACCCAGGCGTACCCACCATCGATTGCAAGATCGAGGGAAGTACATTCCACAAGACGTTCTGCGACATCGGCTCAAGTGTCAACATAATGTCTAAGGTAACATATGAACACTTATATAAAAATAGACCTATGTATCAAACATATGTGCAGCTGCAGCTGGCGGACCAAACTTATCGATTTTCGGAGGGAATAGTAAAGGACGTGATGATCCAAATTAAAGACCACTATGTTCCCACCGACTTCATAGTACTAGACATGGGAAGAGAAGACGATATTCACATCATCCTAGGGAGACCCTTCCTCAACACCACTGGCGCCATCATCTACATGAGATCCGGAGAGATCCACTTCCAGTTCTTCAGAGAGAAGGTACGCTGTTACTTCAATAGTTATGCCACTAATGTACAGGGAAAGAAGAATCGCTCAAAAAGGAGACGTCGGACATCCAAAAACAACAAGAATTGACCAATCAAGGATGGATGGGCGGACTATGAAAGAGAAGTTACCAGGAGTGAAGATATCCTATTAAAGGAAACGAAGGACGAAGAAGTAAAGGAGACAAGTTCACCAGTTAAACAAGTATGGAGAAAGAAAGAGAGTTCTACTGTCGTGCAATCATCTAGGTCCTCCTCAGGATCTGCTGATGCACCCAAGGAAGAATAAAGAGCATACAATGAGTCTTGTTCGATAGACTATAAACGTCGAATCCTCGCCGAAAGGTAACTCGGTAGTTATTCATAATCATTAGCATTAAATTCATCATTGCATAATTAGTAGATTTAGTATAATCATTTTACTATCATATTTACTTCTTAGCAATTATATCTGCATTTGAAAACAAAATAAAAATATGGAAACTCTAAGCCCCATGAGAGTATTACACTTTCTGTGGAGGCATAAAAATAAAAACTATACATTTGCATATTTACTTTTGTATTGCATACATCCATAAAAATAAAAATCTAAAAAGAGATACTATGTAACTCTGCTGAAACTCTGCTTAGTGGAAAGGAAGAACATAAATAATCTTAAGAGCTTTATGACAACTAGACAAATGGAGGAATAATTATTACTAACGCTTAATCAAGTTCCACTAGTTGTGTTGTCTATCTTTGAATTCAGCAGGAAGAGAAGAAGAGAAGGACTCAAGAAATTACTAACAGTCTACTCGTCTTCTAGAAAAAAGACTTCGTCAAGATCCAGCTTGGGGGAGAGCACCCTCAGTTATCACGATAAGTATCACGACTTTTTATCTATTACTATTAGTTGAGTTTAGTTAGATTATGTTAATAAATATAGAAACCCCTAAAAAAGATGAATAACTATTACAAAACCAAATAAAGATATTATATAATGAATAAATGTCTAGGAGGATATAAACTTAATTTTGCTCATGATGAAAATGATGAACAATTGCTCTGCCAAAATTCCTTTTAAGTACCTAGTGTTTAAACTTAAATTTTCTTGAGTTTTAGACAAAGCTGTTCTGAATAAACTCTGAACCTAAAACCTTTGGATTGCAAATACCTGATCTAAAGTCTAGATAATTGTGAGATATGATATAAAAAGGTTTGAGCTGCTGTTTATCTAATTCCTAGAGATACTAGAGTTCTGGAGATTTACACTTGAAAAGAATTAAAAACACATGATGAGATCCTGTATGACATAACATGAATTCCTACCCAGAGCCATTAATATGATCTTAAGATAAAGCTACTTGCTTTGTTCTAAGTTTTTAGTTATGGTTGAGAAATTTATCATGCTCTAGAGATCAAGAATGTTTTATTAAAAGATTCACTCTTCCGAATAGTATTGTGTTAGAGGCATGGGCTATGCAAAAGTATCAAAGGAGGAAATAAAAAGGGACAAGTGTCCGACTACCTCAAAGAAAAAAAAGAGAGTTATGATAAAAGTATGAAAAAGAATGATAGCTCATGGTCCCTCTAATTACAATATGCCAGCAAGAGATGACAAATTTCAAATGTTCTAAGATCTTGATCTATGAGTATGACATCTTTCTCCCTAAACTTTGAACTTTTACTTGGTAAGATATGCTTTTTACTTCTTAAAGCTCCAGATATATATATCCATAGAAGAAAGGAAAATGCATCAGTGAGGAATTATAAAATATAAAAGAGCGATTTGAGAGTGTCATACAGTAAAATCTCTGATTTTCATTTTGAAAATATATAAAAACTCCAGAATGAAGGTTGATCAAAGAGTTAGAGATACAGTGCTTAACTTAATTGTTCTATCTTTCAATTGTTTAAAGACTCAGGTGATGGCAAAAGCTCCATAGTTAAAGGTAATATGAGAAAGTCAGAATAGTTAACTCTAATTCAAGGAAAGATTTTTGTTTGAACATATGTACCATTGAGGTGTGAAAGCATAGTAGCAATTCCTGATTCATCATGAATATTTGCTAAGGGACTAGCAAAAGGTAAGCTTGGGGGAGTTGTTGACACTAGTTATCTACCATAATTAAGAGATAAATAAATATAAAAAGGGCAAGAATTTGATCACCAACAAAGTTTTAGGGTTTCAACTGACAATATTTCACGAGTTTTGGTGAACTATGATTCTGCAGGGACTAAACCAGGAAATCAGCACTAATAGCTTCCAATAGAAGGAAACCGACGGGAGATAACGCAACCACCACGTCAGGATTATTCTAGAAGACTCCAGAGGACGAAAGAAGACACCAGGAGGTCGACCACCGCGAGAGGCTGACTGGTGGGACTGACTGGTCCCACCAGGTGACCGACCGGTCCCCCTTGGGCCCGCTGGCTTCCGTCTTCTGCAAGCTACGTCCACCGACCTCTAGGATGCATCTCGGCCATACCTTAAGTCGGTTTGATCCCACTACTACAGAAATTATTTTGCGTGATACCTTGCATTAGTTAACCGTGACGGGCTTATGACCTGGCCGTCACGGTTATTGGGTGGCCGGCCTGGCCACCTGGTCGCCCAGGCGCCCGTCACGGTTAATTGTTTAACCGTGGCGGTCGACCTAAGGTGACTGTGATGGTTAATTCTCTATTAACCGCGACGGGCTACTTAAACCATCCGTCACGGTTAATATGTTAACCGTGGCGGGCGACCTTAGCTGCCCATCACGGTTAATAGATATTAACTGTGACGGACTTCTTAGGATGCCCGCCACGGTTAAGATTTTGCATATAAACAGCAGCCAGCCCCCTCTTCTTCCCCACGAGCTTTCTTCTTCCAACATTTGGGGGAGGAGGCTTTGCCCTAAAATTTGACAAACTTTTTGAATTGAGGTCTAAGGATTGAATTTGGGGGTGGAGGGCAACACAAAAGGTTTCTAATGGCTCTCTCCCACCCTTTATCTCTCTCTTTCCCCTCTTTTTGGCTCAAGTGTTCTAGATCTAGATCTAGATCTAGATCTAGATCTAGATCCATTCTATCTCTCTCTATGGTGGATCTCCCTACCCTTCTCTCTTTGGAAGATGTTTTTCTATTTTCTAATCATTTTTGTCTATTTCTTTTGCTTATGTGGTGTAGGTATGATGGAGAGGTCCGAATGGATGTACCGGTTCGATAGAGTGGGTGATCCGCGGTACCTGGAGGAAGTGAGGAAGTTTATTACTATTGCAAAAAGGCATCGTGAGAAATTGAAGTGGATTGCAACCATATGTCCGTGTAAAAAATGCAAGAACACGAAAGCCCACCAAAATCCCATGGTGCAATCTCATTTGATTAGGTATGGTTTCGTGAAGGATTACACGGTCTGGACTCTTCACGGTGAAAGAGAAGGTGAGAGTGTGCGGATACATGCGTGTATGCCGAGTCTCTAAGTGATGAGTGATTGTCAACTGGGATAATGCGCATGTTCTTTGGCTTGTGTTGTGCAGGTGTCGAGCACGGAGACAGTGATCAGAGGCAAGGTGAAGGTCAAGTAGAGACGTGCCGTGCCGATGGACCGAGAGTGGCGAAGGGCGGACGTGAGGCTTGGACTGAGGGACCGGTGGCCCGAGGATCAGCTGTGGTTGCTGGCAGCCTGGGACAGCGACGAGCGGAGACTTGCGGGCATGGTGTTGCTTGGGTCGAGGACCTGGGGACACGTGTCGGTGGACGGGGTGCACGAGCGGTGCATCCCCTCTACAGCTTCGGTTTGGTGGTAGAGCCAGAGAAAAACCATCGGGAGGACGGTTTCCAGGTTTGGGCCTCAAAACCTGGGTGCTGCGGGTTTGCTGAGTTTGGGCCACAAAACTCAGGCTAAGTGGGCTGGTTTCCCGGTTTGGGCCTCCAAACCGGGGGTTGGCTGTGAAGGCTGGTTTCCCGGTTTGGGCCACAAAACCGGGGGTGCGACGTCCGGGAAAAGGACGGCAGAGCGGTGGCGGCACGTGGCGGCAATCGGGAGGTTGCGTTGAGGCAACGCTACGAGTTGTGCGGGCGTGGCCGTCGGATCCACCTACCATCGAGTTGGTCCAGAATAACCTTAGGGTTTAGCTGGTTCGCTCTATAAGTAGTTAGGGGTTGAGTGGGAATTAGGAATAGTTAGAATTAGGATAAGTAGAGGGAGACATCCACCTCCCCATCTATCTCAGTCATTTGCTCTTTGCACTTAGGGTTTCTTGCTCTCCCAATCCTCTGCTGTAGCTAGCTGAGATCCGCAGAGAACCATACCTCTGTGTACTGGAGATTTTGAGGAAGCGAGGCCGTAACCTCACTATTGTAGCGTGTGGTAGCCACACGGTTGCAATTTCGTGGTTGTGATTCGCGTTTTGCTCGAGTTCTTCGCGGGTTGCTTTTCTCCACGTTTTTCCCGTCGATCGATCTCTTTGCTTGGTTTGTCGTTTGCAAATCCGTTTGAACCAAGTTGTTCTAGATCGTGAGGCACTTCTTTCTACTGAAGGAATTCACCTCTAACCTCACGAGCTAGTAGATCGGTTGATTTTTGTTTCGGGTCAAGTCTTTCTCCCTTCCCCCGAATTTCTTCGATTCATCGATTTGGAGATAGGTTCGAGCCATGATCTCTTAGAGATAGCTCACTATCCTCCTTGTGACTCCTCTCACCAAGTTAGATCCCTAGAGGATTCATTTTGGGTGAGATAGAGTCGAATCGGTGGACAAACAGCAGGTTTTCGGGGTGACCGGACGCTTGGCTCGGGCTGACCGGACGCTGGGAGTGAGTCCGGTCGTTGAACACTTCACTGTTCAGTTTTGCTCCTTGACCGGACGCTCCACCCGATGCTTGTCTGGACGCGCCGTCTCCACTGTTCATCGCGTTTGTCTTTTGTTGACTGGACGCTCTGTTCACGACCAGACGCTTCCGTACCGTGAGTCCGGTCTGGAACAGTAAGGTTCCAAAATGTGTTTTGCCTGACCGGACGCGTCCGGTGGGTGTTGACCGGACGCAGGGTGAGTCCGGTCAGTGCAGTCTCACGCTGTTTCGTTCGTAGTTCGTTCGATCGTTGACGGATTTGGTTTTTGTCTTTTGCGTTGGGTTTCTAGGGTTGTGTAGTGTCTCGCTGTGTTTCTCATAAGCATCCACCCTACATCTAGGGTCGTGGACACTTGCAAGCTCTAGGTTTGCTCTTGGGGTTGATTCTCGGGACAGAGGCAACAAATTTCCGAAAGGAAAATTTGAAGCTCCCATTCATGCCCCTCTGGTCGCCTTACTAGTGCTTTCTCGGTCCTTTAATTGGTATCAGAGCGGGTTAAGGATCTTCCACCTTAGCCGGTTCCAGATCCACAGAAGGCGACATGGATCGCGGCGTGGGCAAACCGCCATTTTTCGATGGGACGAACTATGCATATTGGAAGATACGCATGTTGGCCTATCTGCAGAGTTTGGGTGCTTCCATTTGGGATATTTGCAACTCTGCCAATTACGTTGTCTTGGCTGCTCGTGTGACTCAGCATCAGATTGATGAGCACGATGCCAATAGCCGAGCACGTAATGCTCTTTTCTCATGTTTGAGCATGAGTGAGTTTGATCGTGTTTCTCACCTCGCTACGGCTCGGGAGATTTGGGCTACCCTCATGCGCTTCCATGAGGGAACCTCTCAAGTCAAAACCCGTCTCTATGAGTCGTTCAAGCGAGAGTATGAGAACTTTCGACATATGCCTGGCGAGAGTATAGAAAGTTTATTCGCTCGTTTTCAGGTGATTGTCAACAGGATGAGGGCTAACAAGGAGCTGTTGCCTTTCGACGATCATGAGAGGGCTTTGAAGCTTTTGCATACTCTTTATCGGTCGGTGTGGGATTCCAAGGTTCAGGCGATCATTGAATCGCCTAACTATGAGACCCTCACGTGCGACGAGCTCTTCAGTAAGCTCAAGTCCAGTGAGATCGATGCCATGGCGAGGGCTTCCTATGAAAATCCTTCTGGCCCGTCGATGGCTTTGCTTTCTGGCTCTTCTGCTAACCCCTCTGGAGGCTTTGCTTTGCATTCTCTTCTTTCTGTCACAGAGGAGCAGTTGGAGTCTTTGGGAGATGACGAGTTGGCTTTGCTTGCCAACCGGTTCTTGCGGTTTCACAACAACCGCATGAACCGTCGCCGCGGAGGAGGACGCTCGGGCTGTTTCGAGTGCGGCGAGCCCGACCACTTCATCGCCAACTGTCCCAAGAAGAACAAGCATTCTGGGAAGGGCGATCATGGGCACAAGTATGACTCCGGCAAGCGCAAGGAGAAGTACGTCCCTGCGAAGCACAAGTGGAAGGGCGCCTTCAACAAGGAGTACATCAAGACCAAGTACTTGGAGAAGGCCCAAGCTGAGCAGCGTGCTTTCTTTGCCATGCTCAGTGACGTCGACGACTCGGATGACGACTCCGCTTCCTCAAGCGACAACGAGTCCGAGAAGAAGAAGAAGATCGAGGACAAGCTCAACGGCCTCTGCTTCTTCGCCGACGACGAGGGCTTCTGCACCATGGCCCTCGGCAAGGAGGTCAACGGCGACACTCCTCGGAACGACGACGACGATGACGACACCTCCCAGGTATCTCTGACCCCCGATGAGCTTTCTGCTGAGGTCGAGAAGCTTACTGCCGCGGTCCTTAGTCAGGATAAATTGCTTAGGCGTGCCGCTAGAGAGCGCAAGGAGTTTAGGCAGAAGTGGGAGGACACGGTGAGGGAGCTTGAGTTTGCCAAGTCCACCGTGGTCATGTCTGAGGATGCTGAGTGCGAGATGTGCACCACGCACATGACTGACCTTCTCACCTTGAGAGGTAAGTATGCTACGTTTGTTGGAGAGGTGGATGAGCTCTGGGCTAGACCCATGCTGTTGGGTGCGTGCAAGACTTGTCCTGTCTTGCAATCCGAGTTGGCAGAGAAGAATGCCAAGATTGTGTCTCTTGAGAAGGCCAGCTCGGGTAGCACTAGTGTGTCCAGGTGTGTTTTGTGTGAGGGCCTGGAGATGGAGATAGCCAATGTGAAGCTAGCATGACAAGATGCAAACCGAGGAGGAAAACACATACCTTCGGACCATCTTGTCATGGGTGTCTTGTTGTGAGCCGCAGCTCGGGATGATGATCTCCCAATTCAAGCGAGCTGCTGGAGGTCCTGGTGTAGATTTTGCTCCAGGTGTTGATCTTTCTGCTTTTGGGAAGATTGGAGAGTCGAGTGGTCTGAACCCATGTGAGAAGCCCAACTCCACCACTACTCCCAAACTTACCAAGCTTCCACCCAAAGAGCCTCTCAAGCCTAACACCAAGGATGGGGTGTTTGAAGAACCTCCACGAGCTCCACCCAAGAACCAAGTGTGGCATCCCAAGCCCAACCACCTGAAGAACAAGTTGGACACCATGCCACCCATCCAGGAGGAGCTTATGCCACAGAAGGGCAAAGTGATCCACACCCACAACCGTGTGTACCAATAACCCCCTTTAAGAGCGGTGAGGTACCATTGTGAGCACTGTGGGAGAGATGGACACTTGGGTGAGTTCTGTTTTCGGCACAAGAGAGAGGAGCGCCGTGCCAGGGAGATGAACAATGCGGACATGTACCATCCTTTCCATGATGTACATGTGCCAAATGTTCAGAGGAGAGCTCCGAGGAGAGCTGCTAGGGCTAGAGGTGCAGTGCCTCAAGGTCCTAGGCGTCAGGGAGGTCGTGCCCGGTGGGAGCCTGCAGTTGTAGGCTATGGACCCCGTGGCGGTGGCTTTGTAGTTGAGCGTTTTCCCCCACCGCGTTTTGAGTATCGCGGTGAGCGCTCTTTCCCTAGCGGACCACGTTTTCCTCAGCGTGGTGATCGCTCTTCTCGTAGACGTGCTAGGAATGGTTTTTCTGCTAACCGTTCTTTTGAGCAGTCGGCCCAACACTGGTTTTCTCCCTACTTCACTAACCCCAGTGTTGGACCGTATGCTCACCCTATGTCTTTTTATTGATGTAGGTAAAATGATTGGAGAACGTTTGGTTGGTGGACTCCGGTTGCTCAAGGCACATGACCGAAAACGCCAAGTGGTTCTCCAGTCTTAGTCCAGTCGCCGAAAAGAAGTATATCATCTTCGGTGACAATAGCAAAGGTAAGGTCTTGTCTCATGGGTCGGTGCGAGTTAATGAGCATTTTGTGTTGCGCGATGTTGCTCTTGTTTCTAACTTGCATTTTAACCTTCTTTCTGTTTCGCAACTCTTTGATGACGACTATGAGATTCGTTTTAAACCGAATCTCAGTCGTATTTTGGATCCTCAGGGCAATCTTGTGTGTTTGATTTCGCCCTTTGGAAAAGTCTTTCGTGCGAATTTCTCGGAGTCTTTTGGCACTTCTCGTTGTCTTGTGGCTGGACCTTCCTCCTCTGATCTTTGGAAGTGGCATATGAGACTTGGACATTTGAGCTTCGACTTGCTTGCAAGGCTTAGTTCACTTGGCCTAATCCGAGGATTGCCCAAGTTGCATATGGAGAAGGATCTTGTTTCCCACTCTTGTAGACATGGGAAAATGGTTGCCGCTCCCCACCATCCAGTGACTCAGGTCATGACCAAGCGCCCTGGAGAGCTTTTGCACATGGATCTTGTTGGTCCGACTCGGGTGAGCTCGGTTGGGGGGGAAGTGGTATGTGCTTGTTGTTGTTGATGACTTTTCAAGATATTCATGGGTCTTCTTTTTAGCTGAGAAGACCGAGACTTTCTCCTTTGCTCGCAATCTGATTTTGCGTCTTCAGAACGAGTTCCCTTTGAACTCGATGCGAGCTATTAGGAGTGATAATGGTTCCGAATTCAAGAATTCGGATTTTGAGAAGTTTTGTAACTCTTTGGGCTTAGAGCATCAGTTTTCTTCCCCCTACACACCGCCACAGAATGGTGTTGTAGAGAGGAAGAATCAGACCCTTGTAGAGATGGCCAGGACGATGCTCGATGAGCATAGGACTCCTAGGCGATATTGGGCTGAAGCCATGAGCACTGCATGCTACATTTCCAATCGCATTTTTCTCCGAGTCTTCTTGAAAAAGACCTCTTATGAGTTGCGTTTTGGAAAACTGCCCAAGGTGAGTTATTTTCGAGTTTTCGGTTGCCATTGTTTTATACTCAAAAAGGGCAACTTGGACAAGTTTGAGTCTCGTTCTTCTGACGGTGTGTTTTTGGGTTATGGCACTCATACTCGAGCTTATCGTGTACTTAACCTTGACACTAACCGAGTCATGGAGACATCAGATGTCACCTTCGACGAGACCATGGTTTGTCCTTCTTCTCGTTTTGAGCGTGCAGGTGATCATGAGGTTGGTGAGTCTCTTTTTGATGACGAGGATGAGGGTGCTGAAGGTATGGATGATCCAACACCCCCTCCACCTGCTGTGCCGCCAAGAGCGGCTTCTACGATGACTCACGACCTCGACACTTCTTCTTCCTGGGGGCCGTGGGATACGCCACCCCGAGCGGTACCTTTTGTACCCGGGGAGGCACCAGCTGCTATTGAAGGGGAGGCCACTTCTGCTCGACAGGCGCGACGACACATCCAGCGCCAACACCCCCCTCAGCAGATGATCGGCAGCATCGATGAACGAATCACTCGGTCCAGGTCACAAATCTCTCACTTTGCTCATTCTGCATTTGTTGCTGATTTTGAACCCCGAGATGTTGGACATGCTTTATCTAATCCGGATTGGGTCAATGCCATGCATGAGGAGTTGGAAAATTTTGAAAGAAATCGGGTTTGGGTTTTGGTTCCTTTTCCTCCTGACTGTCATCCTATTGGTACAAAATGGGTTTTCGAAAACAAACAAGGAGAGGATGGCCATGTTGTGAGAAACAAGGCCAGACTAGTTGCCCAGGGGTATAGTCAGAAGGAGGGGATAGACTATGAGGAGACTTTTGCTCCTGTAGCTCGTTTGGAGGCAATTAGGATACTCTTGGCTTTTGCTGCATCCAAATGTTTCAAACTTTTTCAAATGGATGTCAAGAGTGCCTTCTTAAACGGCTACATAGAAGAGGAAGTGTATATGAGACAACCCCCCGGTTTCAAAAATCCCAAGTTTCCAAACCATGTTTTTAAACTTCACAAAGCTTTATATGGTTTGAAACAAGCCCCTAGAGCCTGGTATGATAGGTTGAAAACCTTTTTGCTTGCTAAGGGTTTTAAAATGGGATGTGTGGATAAAACGCTTTTTCTCCTCAAGCAAGGCACTGATTCACTCTTGGTCCAGATTTACGTGGATGATATCATTTTCGGTGGTTCTTCTCACGCTTTGGTTGCCAAGTTTGCAGACACTATGAGCAGGGAGTTTGAGATGAGTATGATGAGCGAGTTGACGTTTTTCCTCGGGTTGCAAATCAAGCAATCCCGAGAGGGGACGTTCGTGCACCAGGGCAAGTACACCAAGGACATCTGTCGGTGTTTCGTACCCGGGGGTATTACACCAACGAGTGATATGATCGCGTGCTTCTCTTCCTGGATGGTGATGCAAGAGGACACAAGGATTTATCCTGGTTCGGGCAAAGAAGGCCCTACGTCCAGCGGGGGGGGGGATGTTCTTGTATTACTTGCACCTAAGTGCTTGTACAGGGGAGAATACAAGCTCAGTGAGCGTGGACCGGAGTCCGGACTCGTGCCTGTGTGTGGACTCGTGTGTTGTGTCCGTCCCCTTGAATGAGGGCCCTAGTGTCCCCTTTTATAGAGCAAGGGGAGGCCAGGGTTACATAAAGGTATTACAGGTGTCGGGGCGTATGGTGCCCCATACGGAGAAGGGTAGGAACCCTGTCTTGTCGGTGCCACTGGAGCCGATGTGATCGTTGCTGTTGAGGCATCCTTGGGTCGTGGCTTCCATCCCTGGGCGGACGTGGTGGCGCGACAAGGCGGAGCCGTACAGCACCCATCCCGGAATGTACAGTACGCGGCGGGGTCCCTCCGGGTCTTGGGGTACCTGTCCTCCATAGCATGAAAGTAGTTAGGGCTCGAAGGACGCGGAGCCGGCTTCGAGGTGGTGCCACGGGGGCTCGAGGGGGCGCGGAGCCGGCCTCGAGGGGTTACAGTGCAGGGCTCGAGGGGCGCGTAGCCGGCCGAGGGGTTACAGTGCAGGGCTCGAGGGGCGCGTAGCCGGCCTCGAGGGGTTACAGTGCAGGGCTCGAGGGGCGCGTAGCCGGCCTCGAGGGGTTACAGTGCAGGGCTCGAGGGGCCCGTAGCCGGCCTCGAGGAGTTGCAGTGCCTGGCTTGGCCGAACAGTGCTGTATTGGTGGTGCCCTTTTGCCCATGCTTGTGGTGAAAACGAGACTTGACCTTTACACCGAGTTACTGTGGTACATGCTGTGCACTAGTGGACATGACCGGAGTAGGTGAAGGCATTAAATGCGTGGTATGGGCTGGTACGGCTATCTGTACAGCTCGAGGTCCGTGCGTTAAGGCTCGAGGTGTGGGGGCGCGCTCGCCGAGGCCTGGAGGGCTCGGGCGAGACGGAGAGCGATCGTGCTCGCCCGAGGCCTTGCTCGGAGGGCTCGGGGGGCGGGAGCGGAAGAGCGTTCGCCCGAGGCCTGGCTGGGAGGGCTCGGGCGAGACGGAGACAGAGCGTTCGCCCGAGGCCTGGCTGGGAGGGCTCGGCGAGACGGAGATAGAGCGTTCGCCCGAGGCCTGGCTGGGAGGGCTCGGGCGAGACGGAGATAGAGCGTTCGCCCGAGGCCTGGCTGGGAGGGCTCAGGCGAGACGGAGATAGAGCGTTCGCCCGAGGCCTGCTAGGAGGGCTCGGGCGAGACGGAGATAGAGCGTTCGGGTGTTTTGCGTTGATTGGGGTACCCTTTTTCGTACCACCGACAGTAGCCCCCGAGCCCTTGTTTGAGTGCTTGTATTCGAGCAGGGGCTCCAGATTGGGATCTCGATGGATAGCTAACTGGTCTCGAGGGTTTTGTCGATTTGATTCCGTGGGTGTCGTGCGAGCGACACCCGCGGGTGTACCCCCCGAGACCATGGGGGAGTGGTTAGAACTCCCTCGTGGCCTTCGCGAAGAATCCTCCGTCGTTTGGGAACCTTCTGCCCAGTGGGCACGCCTTTTAGGCGGAAATATCGTCAGGGAGCGGAAATCGCGGCGCCGTGTGTACCTGTCAACAGGCTCGAATGTGGTTCGGTAGTCTCATTAATATTTGCGGTTACCTTTCCTTTGTCGTGGGAGACTCCGTCCGAGGCTTGGCTTGGAGGGCTCGGGAGAGACGGAGAACGAGCGATCGTTCGAGGCCTGGCCCTGAGGGCTCGGGCGAGATGGAGGACGAGCGTTCGCCCGAGGCCTGAAAATCTCATGTTTACACAAAGAAAAGAGATTAGTCGTAACTGTCCGAGTTCTTAGACCCTCTTTCGTCGAGGGTGCCAGGCTGAACCGACTGGCCCGCTCCTCGAGCTGTCCGGCATGCCGATTGCCTTGGCATGTCATCCCGCGAGTCCTTTCGATCGGATGCGAGGGGGATGCCTCGTACTACCCCGAGTGGGCGAGTATCGAGGTTCCCGGTGAGCTGGTAACGGGGAATCCAAGTGAGAGCTCGTGCCCCGTTCGTTAGGGGTCGACTGTGGCCCGGAGGCGGTCTCATAAAGCATGGGGGCTCAGTCTGCAGGAGTGTCGGGTCCATTCGATAGGACCCGGTGGCTCGATGCCTCCCTCCGAGGGGATCTCACTGCACGTCGAGCTCCCCGCCTTGGATACACATGAGGGGCCTCGAGGGCTCGGCCCTCGAGTAATGCCGCGAGTGGCGCCCCTTGGTGTCCCTGACTCGGGTGCTCGAAGCCGGCTGTCGAACCCTTTTCGAGGGCCAGCCTTCGCTGCTTCGAGACTTAGGGCCGGGGCCCGTTTTTTACCTTTATGAAGAAGCCTCCGTCGTCTGGGAATCCTTCTGCCCGTTGGGCATGCCTTTTTAGGCGGAAACCGTCGGGGAGAGCGGCGGGCGCGAAGCCGGAGCGATGATCGTGGCGGGCCCGGGTAGTGGAGCGAATGGAGAGGTAACGCGTGTACCCTGCATCCGGCTCGAGACGTGGTTAGGTGGGCGCATTGAATGCATTCGGTTACCTTTTTACGTCGTGGGAGATCCCGCCCGTCTGGATTTCCCCCTATAAATATCGAAAGAGGGGAAAAAGAACCCTTTACTTTGCCTTTGCCTTCGCCGCCGCCGTAGCCTTTAACGCGCCCTCTCCTTCGAGCTAGTCGATTGGGGATTTCCGGCCGCCCGTCCGCTGCTCGGATCCGCGCCGCGCCAACGTCATGGCCGCCCAGACACAGATGCTGCCGGCCGAGGACTGGAGCCCGTCGAAGGTGACGCAGAGCGAAATGGACTCGCTGGTGGCCCAGGGGCTTCTGCGCCCCAACCCGGAGGAGGGACCCGCATGGTGGGTTATCCCGTCGGCGGAGCACCGGGAGCCGCACCCGCCGAGGGTACGTGGTGAGCTTCACGCGCTACCACCGTATGGGGCTCGGCGTCCCGCCGAGCCGCTTCTTGCGAGGGCTGGCCCACCATTTCGAGGTGGAGCTGCAACACTTCTCCCCCAACCCATCTCGCACGCCGCCATATATTCGCCGCGGTGTGCGAGGGTACCTGAAGATGGAGCCGCACTGGGAGATGTTTCGTCATCTCTCCGGGGCGAGCTCTTCATCAAGTCCCTGAAGCCCAGCGGGAGGCGGCCGTGCGCATGGGCTCCCTTGCCATTACCGCGAGGGCGGGGACCTCGTCGGCCAATGTCCCCCGCGAGTACCTGCGTACAAGCTTTCCACCAACCAGGCCGGGTGGGACGACCATTGGTTCTATCTGCGGAACGAAGGTGGCCTCCTTCCGCCAGTACACCGGCAGGGTCCTCACTCAACGCCCGGAGAAGTGGACCTGGGGCGTTGCGGCGGACAGGCAACGCCACCTGAGACTTTTGTCTTTCTTCTTTACAAAGATTGCAGGACAGCCCCAAGGAGACGAACTTGGGCGAATGAAGCCCTTATCCAGCAAGTCTTGTAACTGGATTTTTAGCTCTGCCAACTCTCTGGGAGGCATTCGATAAGCTCTGCGGGATATAGGAGTAGTCCCAGGCTTTAGCTCTATGGCAAACTCAACATCACGGTCAGGAGGCAGACCAGGTAAGTCCTCTGGAAAAAACATCAGGAAATTCACAGACCACGGGGATGTCTCTGGTTTCCAGAACATAGGTGGTATTCAAAAGTGTGGCTGCTGGTTTTGGAGGCATTGGGAGTTGGAGAAGGAGTTTGGAGGTACTGTTAGGAATGTCCACTCTCACAACCCTATTCCGGATGTCAATCATAGCCTTATACTGGCACATCCAATTCATGCCTAGAATGACATCTATCTCCTGATCACATAGCACTATCATGGTGGTAGGAAATATGTGTTCCCCCACATTACCGGTATATTGCGAACCACCTCCTTAGTACTTAAACGCCCTCCAGGCGAAAATATACAGAACTTTCTTTCAACTCCCCAATTGATATCCCATGCTTAGAGACAAATGTACGACTGATGAAGGAATGCGATGCACCAGAATCAAACAACACGACTGCGGGATGATTGGCAACGGGAAACCTACCGATCATGACGGACTCTCCTTCTGGGATGTCGCCGACAGTGGTGTAGTAGACTTGCCCGTGCTTCTTGACAACTTTGCCTTTCTGAACATGCTGCTGCTGGACACGGTGCTGCTGCTGCTGAGATCCTCCAGGACCCTTCTGAGCATTCTGAGCATATCTCTTGGGCTTTGGGCACTCACGAGACCAGTGACCGACTTGGCCGCAGTTGTAGCAGGGATGGTTGTAGGCGGTTATTGGGGTGGTGATACGAACACCTGGGGCGTTCGGCTGCGTGGCACTTTGCTGGTTGGCGTTGTGGGTGGTGGCCGCAGTACGGACGACCACTTGCTGGTGGGGGTAAGGTGGGCGATTTTGGTGGTGGCTAGGGTGATAAATGACCCTCTGGCGCTTGTGACTGCCAGAGAAACTGTTGGATCCTGCTTTCTTCTTCTTCTTTTTCCTCTTGGTACTGGCGATTGCTCTCCTCAAAAGCAATAGCCCGGTCAACGGCATCATGATACGAGCCGGTCAGGTTATTGGACATACTTCTGCGAATCTTGGGGTGCAGTCCCATAAGGAAACAGTCCCTCTTCTTTTCGTCCGTGTTGACGTATTCCGAGGCATACTGGCTAAGGTGGTTAAACTGACCCACATACAGCATCACTTAGGAGTCTTTCTGCTGTAGTGCCAGAAACTGATCAAGCTTCATCTTCATCAATCCGGAAGGGATATGATGTGCACGGAAAGCGGTGCGGAACTCTTCCTAGGTCAACTGATGACCTTCTGGCTGGGCAGCCAACAGGTTGGCATACCAAGCGCTTGTTGGACCACGAAGCTGCTGAGAAGCGAACCGGGGCTTCTGGGTGTCGGTGCAGTGAAGAAGACCAAACTTCTGCTCCATGGTGCGGAGCCAACCATCAGCTTCAAGGGGTTCATCGGCCTTGGTAAAGACTGGTGGACGGGTTTCGGTGAAATCCACATATGTGGTCTCGTTGTTGATGTTATGGCGACCACGGTGGCCATTGTTCTGCTGCCCCTGGTTTTGAGCCATCAGGTTAGCAGCGGCTGCCAAGGCTGCGATGGCATCTGCTAGCGTAGCAGGTACAGGTGGAGGGTTTGGAAGGTCGCCCACCCGAGAACTTCCAGCTCCAGTGCGAGTGTTCACAGGCATCTGTTAAGCAACTTGGAACTTAGCATCCATTGATAAGGTTCTGAAAACAACTAACTGAAAAGCTTCACTGATACAAAGGTAGATGACCGATAAAGATGACTTGACAGATAACAAGATAGATAAGGGGAAAAGGTACGAAAAGAAAGATACAGACCCAACTTAGTAAAAGACAGACTAGCGCTCCCAAACCTAGACTAAGGGTTTAGGTAAGAAGGTGGTACAGACACACGGGATCTCCATCCTCTATCAGCGAGTCTAGTCCTCATCGATGATGATCATGTCGTCGTCGTCATCTTCTTCCTCGAGGATGAGCTCAGGCTCAGCCTCCTCGTCTTCAGCGTGGATGTCTTCGGCAGGTTCAATCTCCTCGTTCATGCCTGGCTCTTGCTCTACGTCCGGCTCTTCCACTACTCCGTCCTCAGGGTCCTCGACAACCGGGGGAACCACGGGGTGGAGTTGGTTGTACACCTGGTGTACCTCCTCATGAAGCATATCATTGAACTGCTCAATCTGAGTTATGTACTGCCGCAGTCCGTGGAGCTCGGCTCTGGTGACGTCCTCGTGAACCCAAGTGGCATCGCGCTGCTGGATGGCGCGAATCACGTTCCGGTTGGCCTGCTCCAGGGAAGCTCGTGCCTCATAGAACTCCAGACGTGAGTGGTAGAAGTCATGCTCCAAGTTCTTCAGCTCAGCCTTCAGGTTCTTGATCTCCTCCTTTAGGTGCTTGCGGGTGCGACGGGGAAAGCGACGACCGATGGAAGCTTCGCCAGTCTCCTCTCCAATGCGTGGTGCCAGCTGGTGGCGTGGCACACCATTCGGTCCAGTCGACTTGCGAGCAGTCAGCTTGATGCGAGCCATGTCTGGATAGGATAAGATGGATGAGGAGTGAAAAGGCTAGCAAGAAAAGGTAAAGGCATACTAACCCAACGAACTTAGAGAGGAAGTTATTAATTAACTTAAGTGAATATGACATGATGCATGGATTGTTCCTACGGAACAAGGCAATGCACTAAATAAATAAGGTACATAGGGCTTAAAACATGTTGTCTCGCTAGCTAGCGTTGCCAAATAAAGACAAGATGAGAAGAGCAGTTTGGACCCAAAATAGTCAAGTTTAATTTGTTGGACTCAAAAGATCTTTTGAAGTTTTCGCAAAAACACTGCAACGTCATAGTGAGATGCTCCGATACCACTCTGTAACGTAACGGCCCTAATCCCATGGCCCACCGGTCCCTGTCATCCACTGACAGCCGAACTGATGTTCCGTGTGATTAAGACTGTTCGTCACCGGGCTGCATCAGCGCCCATTGTCCGCAGGATCATCTCACCATTCGGTTACAATACTTGGATACTTTTACAAATAACATCGGAATACAGAGCGGAAGACTTAAATAACATTAGTTTTACAAATCGAGTTTCCAAATAAGATTAAAGGTGCAGTTATTACAAACCAAGTTCGGATAATAGAAATTGGAAATAGAAATCAGCGTAGCGGAGTACAACGAAATAAAGATACTTGCAAACACCCAGCCCGAGGGTGCACACTATTCTTCGGCCTCATCGGCCTCTTCCTGGACGATGGTCATGCAGCAGGGTGCAAGACACATCGGGGACTCAGTCATACTTGCAACATGGGTAACAAATCCTGAGTACTGGGGTACTCAACAAGACTTACCCGACTAAGAAAAGGGGAGAAGACTCAGGAATGAGAGGCTTAGGGTAGTCAAGGTAAGGCTTAAGCAATATCAAGTATTTTGCAGAAAAGCGTTTTGCAAACCTTGTTCTATTTTTGGAAAGATTCAAGTATTTCTCAATTCTTCATTGTTCATGATTCATTTTACTTTTCAAAACATACCTAGTTGAGAACCACTCTCCGTTGACAGTCAGTGACCAAGTCTCCATAACCGAGGAGCAACGTTAATCCGGATAAATAATACTCAGCTGAGGATCCCTATCCACACTGCATATGTAGCACCCAAGCTTGCATATGCCAACTCGTCTACCACGATTCCTCCAAGATTGGGCCCGGTCCTACGCCACCCGGAAGTACAGTACACCACTCCTATCCAGGTACGACGACCACGTGGGTACATGCTACTTCCGCCATCTCTCCACTCCCAGTGCGCGGTTGTCGGTCCAATAAAGGATTCCTCGGAGCCAGAGATTTCCGAAGTATGTGAATAGTTGCAAGTCTTGACCAGCAGGCCCCCATACGGAGGGTCCCTAAATTTTTCCGCCAGCAACAAGCACCTCGGGACTCTAACCCAAGAGTACAGGTTCTGTCGGTTTTTCAACCCTGTCCCGGTCGGTGTCAACTGTTGAGTCCCGGACTACAACATGACGGCACCGTACGCTCGGACAACCTTTCCTCGCTGTTGACTAGGTACGGATCAGATACCTAGCCAACTGTCGGGGAGTAAAGCCAAATTCCCATAAAAATTCTTTGAGTGATCACACTTTTGAAATTGGCATTTTTATTGCAAATCTATTGTATAGCATCACTAAGCATTTTGCAAATAGTTTTTAAACAGGGCAGGTGGATATTCTGGTGGAGGTAGACAATGCAGGTAATAGGTCATCACACAACTCTTATAACCTAATGCAGTAGTTTTAACTCAAAAGCATTTAAGTAAACTTTTGTGAAAACAGGGAAGGGTTAAATGCACCGGGGCTTGCCTTGAAGGGCAAAGAGGACAGGCTCGGGGTCGGCAGTGCAGGTGTCGGAGCTCGGGGTCGCCTCGGGAGTAGGTTCGTCAGCGGCTGACTCGGCTTTGATGCCTTCTCCTTCGGTCACTATACTGATGCAATGATGTATGCTTATGAGGATGCTGACATGAACAATACAGCACATGACAAAACCACTGATTCTAGAGTACAACTTTCTATCGTGTAAGTAATTTCTAGAATGGACATAAAGTTACTTATCTCTACCCTTAAGCAAGATTAATCGAACTTATTAAACATCTTTTACCTTACCTAAACACAAGTCATTGCATGGCATCACAAATATCATAGACCAGTTGGGTGGGGGTCTATGAACAGCAAACAATCCCAAAGTCACATCACAGGGCATACAACATGAACCCTAAGTGCTTTTCTATTTTTCCTAATTATTTAAAAAAAAAGTCATTTTATACGTTGCTCCAAAAGGCCTCAAAATTCTACCAGAGACTAAGCATGACATAACTAGCACATAAAAAATTTATCTCATAAATTTTGGAACTACACATGATTTTCTAAAAATCTAAAACCATCCATTTCTTAATTAAAAGAAAGATTTTTCATTTTCTAATTTTTACAGAAAGGTAGAGTTTCTTATTTTTCTAAAATTCTACACAGTGCAAGGAGCATACCATATTTTTCTCAAGATTTAAGGAACAACAGATTAATTCTCACAAAAAGAGAAAACAGAACACTATTCACATTTTTCAGAAAAAAGAAAAGAGCATTGTGCACCTTCTTCGCAGGGCTCGGGCGAATCGCGCGACGAACCACAGGGCTCGGGCGAGACGGAAACAATCGTCCGTCCGAGGCCTGGCTGGGAGGCTCGGGCGAGACGGAAACAATCGTCCGTCCGAGGCCTGGCTGGGAGGCTCGGGCGAGACGGAAACGCGGGTTCGTTCGAGGCTTGGCTCGGGCGAAGCGGAGGGTGCACGCTTGCTCGAGGCTAGGCTCGGCGAAGTGGTAAGGGTGTGTGTCTACTCGAGACTTGGCTCGAGCTAGACAGTGTGTGAGTACTTGCTCGAGGTCTGGCTCGAGCGAAGCGGTGTGGGGTGTGTGAGTCCGCTCGAGGCCTGGCTCGAGCGAGACGGGAAACGTGTGCTCGAGGCCTGGCTCGAGCTAACGGTGAACGCGTATCCGCTCGAGGCCTGGCTCGAGCTTTGCGCCGTGTAAGCAGAGACCGGGGGCTTTGAGTACTCACCACGGGTCGGGGGCGAGGGTCGGCGAGGCGGAACAAGGGTCGAAGGAGGAAACTCGACGGTGGCGGCGCCTCGGCGGAACTCCTCGGCGGCGAGCGGCGTTCCGGCGGCTCTGTCCACCAAGAGGGGTTACCGATGTGCGGATAGGAGCGCAAGGAGGCAAGGAAGATGAAGCAGGGGTCGGGGAAAGAAAATCACGGCCGGGGAGTAAATATTTCTCAATCCCGTGCTTTCCGGTGTTTCGCCGGAGTTTGGGAAGATGGGGTTGCGCCGGGCGATTGGAGGCGGCGGAGGTAAAATTGAGGAGGGGAAAAGCTTCGTGAGGACACGGCGGAGCTTCTGAGCTAGGTGGTTGGATGGCGGAGGCTCTGGACTGGCCTGGCGACGGTGGCGGAGGTGGGTGAGAACTCCGGCTGACCGGCGGTGGTTTTTATAGGCGTGCTCGGGGGCGGATAAGCGTCGCGCGCAGGTGGATAAGAACGGGCGAAGCGTGCGCACTCGATTGCCTGAAGAAACAGGATGGGAGAGTCGCCCAGGGGCCGGGCGTGAGCTCGCCGGCGTTGTCACGCGGCGGCGGCTTGCTGGGAACTGTGGGGGACGGGCGAGGTCAGCGCTTTGCGCGTGCGGGGGCGGAATGATCACGCGGCCGCAGGCGGCAGGTCGGGAGCAGGCGAGCGGCAGCCCAACGCGTGGCGCGCGCAGCTCCGGCGGGGTGGCCAGGGCCAGGCCCCCCTAGCTCTAGGTTGAAGATGAACAGGAGTAGGGTCTAGGGTTTGACTTTGAACTGATTTCTGTATTTTGCAAATAACTCCCAAAATTTGAACAGAGCAGCAAAACTCAAAACACCAAAGTTGTGCAGAAAAAAGAGATCTACAACTTTGTCAATATGAACATTTTCAAAATCCAAATAGTTCTTAAATCACATTTGAAATTTGAAAAAAGGGACACTTTTGGGATTTAAATAAATTCAAAATTACTTTTTAATTTTATATTGAAAGTTGAAATCTGTAAACATGCAAGTTGTTCCTTTTGTCAAAACCTATAACTTTGCTATTATACACTTTTTCTGAAACTCATTAGTTTTGAAATTATTTTGAAAACTAAAAAGGGGACAAAAACTGAAGTTTGAATGAATTTGAAATTACTTCAAACTTTGTACAGAAACTTGAAAATTTGTAAATACCAAAGTTGTTTCTCTTGATCAGATCTACAACTTTGCTTTTTGGACCAACTCCAAATTTTGAATCGTTTTTAAATTAATAAAAGAGGGGTAAAACCGAGGGTTTGGAAATCAGGGTTTTCCAAAAGGGATTTGAAGTCTGTTTTTTGATTTTAATTTTTTGAACACACAACAAAGCTTCAAGACACTAAACTGCACAAGAATTACACAAAGCTAGGCACAGAGGTGAAATTACCATTTTGCCCTTATAGGAGGATTTGGGCTTTTAGGGTTTTAGAAAAAAAGGAATCACTACACACAAAATACCTTTAGCAAAGGTAAAGGCAAGCAATCATAAGACAAACATTAATGCATGACAAGAATGATTATGACTTAAGATGATGACATGTCAGGTTAATTACAAATTAATCACCAGAGGTGTTACACCGAGCTACCTGCCTTGAAGGAGTTCATCGCAGAGACCCTTTGCCAGCTCGAGATGTGCTTTCCACCAGCATACTTTGATATTATGCCACACTTGATGATGCACATGGTCGATCAGATCCCAAACTGGGCCCTGTGTACCTACATCAGATGTGGACGTACGAGCGGTTCATGTCCACCCTTAACAGATACGTCCATAACCGTGCTTACCCTGAAGGCTCTATGATCGAGGCATACACAACGGAGGAGGCCGTGAACTGGTGTATGAGGTACATAAAAGATGGGAGGATGATTGGGTTGCCTGTCCATCAACACGAAGGCAGAACCTCAGGGATGGGGTGCATCGGACGAAAACTATGCACTGATGTACCAAACGAAATGGTGCAACAAGCTCATTACAAACATACTTCATCAGTTAGTTAGCATGGAGACATTTGTCGAAAAGCACCTGAACGAGATCCGTGCAACTCATGATGGGCAGGTCACGGAGCACTGGGTCCAAAACCATCACAAGAACAACTTCATGGGGTGGCTCAAAGAGCAGGACATACCAATTGAAGAATCAGAGGAAAATCGTGAGGAAATTCAGAAGCTTCAGAAAGGACCGTCCACCCAAATCACCACTTGGCAAGGTTATGACGTGTCGGGTTATAGGTTCCACACGAAAGAGAAGGACAAGAAGAGTGCGACACAGAACAACGGTGTTCGATACGAGGGCATCGACGAGGCCACAGGCCAGAGGACGTCATATTTTGGGCAGGTCGAAGAAATATGGGAACTTGACTATGGCCAAAACCTAAGCATAACCATATTCCGGTGCCAGTGGGTCCATCCAAAGGCGGTTGTAGTTGACGGTTATGGGCTTACAACCGTGGACCTTCATAGTATCGGCTACAAAGATGATCCTTGGGTATTAGCAACCAATGTCGCACAAGTAGCCTACTATGTATACCGAGAAGACCCTAAAAGGCATGTGGTTGTGTCAGGGAGGCAACGGATCGTGGGAGCTGATGGGGTCCAGAGCCGCGAACAATACAACAACTACGAAGAGCTCGAACTATTTACCGATCATCCAAAGAAGATCAAGGCTGTCGAAGACCGATTCAACAGGACGAGGATGATGCCCTGGGCCCGCAACGACGGTGAAAAGAGGACAGTGAAAGCGCCTACACCAAAATGTTATGTGTAGGCAAACCATAAGACAAGTTGTAATATTGCAGTGGAACCAAAATTTATTTATTTTGTTCTGTTGTTTTGTTTCTTTTTCATATCTCTATGTTCAAACAAATGAAACAAGCTTGTATATACTCCTCTATAGCTAACAACTTATCCAACTATGACTCTACTACTACTATATAGTATTATACCTAATTACCTACTACTACTATACATACTCATCTATAGCTAGTATTATGCCTAATTAACTAAGGGAAAAACAAAAATTGAAATTGGATAAAGGGAAAAGGTCAAAATATTTTACCGTGGCGGGCCCTTTAGAACGCCCGTCGCTGTTAATATTTACCGCGACGGGCCTTTAAAGCCGCCCGCCACGGTAAATATTAACAGCGACGGGCTTTCTAAAGGGCCCGCCACGGTAAATATTAACCGCGACGGGCGTTCTAAAGTGCCCGCCACGGTAAATATTAACCGCGACGGGCGTTCTAAAGGGCCCGCCATGGTAAAAGATGGTTGTACAAAGTTCCCACATGCACCGAGTCAACCAAAGTCTGCCCATTCGGTTCTCTTCTCGACCCCGAAGGGCCGGCAAATTTTAACGCCACCCCCCGCCGCGCCGAGGTGCCCTATCGCCGCCTAGCGCCGCCACCGTCACCGCGTGACCGTCCTCTCGCTCCTCTTCTGCACGTGTACGTGGTGCCCCTCTCCGCCGCCACCGTGACCCCCGCGCCCCTGCCCCTCTCCGCCGCCACCGTGTCCCTCTCTTCCTTGCGTGCCTGCCTCTACTAACTGCTCTGCTGACACGGCGGCGCGGCGCGGGTCATCCTCGCTCGACACCACAGGGCTACGGCTCACCCTCTTCTCCGCTCCTTCAGCCTCGTCGGGGATCCGTCCCGGAGTTTCATCCCGGTAAGCCCAAAACCCTAGCTCTGGGGTCCCACACCGCCTGGATCCCGTCCACCGCCGGCTCGAGCCCGTCCTCCGCCTCCGCCTGGAGCCCGTCCTCCGCCTCCGCCTCCGCCTGGAGCCCGTCTCTCCACCTCCACCGTCCTCCGTCTCCGTCCTTCGTCCTCCGTCTCCGTTGAGGTATGTACTCGCCGCTTTGGTAGTTTTAGGTTTTCTTGTTGTTTGTGAAAATGACAAACAAATTAAATATAAAATACGAGCTGCACTTGCGGTTATTAGGAAATGCTGCACGTTCTTATTGTGTTTTTTTCCTTCGGCAGCAAGCTGCACTTGTCAATGCCAACTCACTATGTTTATACTGGAAGTAGTGAAATGTTGTATATTTATTTGGAAATGCTGTTTCAGTTGAAATGCTGCCTATGATGTACTATTGTTTACACTGTGCAAATGCCGCTACCTATGATGTCCTATGATGCCCTATGATGGCCTGTGATGTCCTATGATGGCCTGTGATGTCCTATACAACTCCTATTGTCCTACTCTCTCTACTACTGTGCTACTCTCTCTACTACTGTTCTACTTCTATTATTGTCCTACTACTCTACTACTCTGTCTACTATACTCTACTACTCTCTCTCTCTGCTACTGTCCTACTCACATGATGTACGTCCTACTACTATTACTGTCCTACTACTCTACTACTCTCTCTACTACTACTCTACTACTCTCTCTGCTACTGTCCTACTGTCCTACTCACATGTTGTCCTACTACTGCTGTCCTTACTACTCTACTACTCTCTCTACTACTACTTGTAAGCTGAGGTAGCGGCATATGCAATGATGTGACTCCTTCTACTTATTTGCCACCAGTGATGCTTACTAAATAGCTCAAACTTAGTGGTGCTGAGGCCTTCTCTCTTCTCTTATTTGCCTCTACTTCCCTCTCCTCTCTTCTCTCTTCTATGTTGAACATGTTTATTTGCTTTCGAATTGCAAGGCAACCACCAATGAATGTTTAGAATCTGAGGCCTAATTTAATTGCTTTCTGCCTATGATGAATGCATTGCCACTTTTTTGATGGATTCAGTGGTTGTTGGTTATGATCTTGGACTTGTGAGGTACTGGACCATTGTAACTTCTCTTATGGTTTTCATGATTGTCATCAAGCCGTGTGAGACGTCCATGCCTAGCTATATGAAACAAGTTCAGTGGCTGGGCTGGATGACTCACACGGCTCCATGGCTGTCATGATGTTCTCTATAATCTGTATGAAATATCCTTTAACTCCAAGTCCAATGATTTTTGAAATGGCATTACAATCTGAGGCAAATTTTCATTGTATCTTCCTTGATCTCCTATCCTCTCCTCTACTTCCCTCTCCTCTCTTCTCTCTTCTATGTTGTACTCTTATACTGCTCTACTACTAATGCAGAAGGATGCCTGCTTGGTATGTTGTTTTCGAGGGCACCAAGCCAAGTATTTACACCAGCTGGGCCAAGTGCAGTCAGTATGTCCTCAAAGTTAAAGGAGTTGTGCATAAAAAATACAAGTCTTTTGAGGAAGCTTCTGCAGCTCTAGAGGCTTTCAACTCAAGAATCAACTCAATTCCTACTGCACCTACCCCTACCTTACCTTCCTATCAGGTTGGAGTGGCAGGCAGTCCATCTTGTTGGACTGTGATGTGGGAAAAATGTGCAGGTGTTGCTAGTTGCTTCGGTTGTGGCTAAGTGGATGAGGCTGCACTGTTACCTTGATGTAATAATTAATTAGACAAGTTACTACTACTACTACTACTATACTACTCCTACTACTGTACTATCCTACTACTGTACTACTCCTACTACTGGCACTACTACTGCACTGTTACCTTGATGTAATAATTAATTAGACAAGTTACTACTACTACTACTACTACTACTACTACTACTACTACTACTACTACTACTACTACTACTACTACTACTACTACTACTATACTACTACTACTACTGGTACTATCCTACTACTGGTACTGTCCTACTACTCTACTACTACTACTATGTAATGTGGATTTACATATGAAATGTCCATAATATGTACTTTATTGTTCTTAGATTCCAATGGCGCAAGAACCACAACCTGAACTAAAATGGCGCGACCCTACCCCGAGTGGTTCTTCTGGGTCAACTAGTTATGAGAGCCACGTTAGTGTGACCCACGGAAAGAGGAACATCGTATAGAGGAAGAGCTAGATCCAAAGTTTGACCCGCAGGACGAAGCAGAAAGTGACAGGTCCGTGAGTCAGGGAGGTTCAATACCACTAGTGCCTCAGACTTTGGATTTCGACGAAGAACAAGTTGGCGCGGAGCAAGAAGCCCCCGCTCCCTCCACAGCAACTTCTTCAAACAAAACTGCAGGTGACAAGCCTGTTCGGAAAAGGGGGGAACACGGGAGACACAAGAAGCACAGTGATATCCATGTGATCCTCACGGTGGGGCCGCAGGGAGAGCCGTTGCAGCCAACGACGGTCCTCGAGAAGTTTAGCAACCAGTGTTCGTGTTTAGTGAGGGAGCATGTTAAGATCACTTGTGAGAAATGGCCGGATGTCCCTGCTGACGATAAGGAAGATGTCTGGAAAGAGATGCTGAACCGCTTCACTTATCCTAAGGATGCCGACATGACCAAGTGCAGGGACTGGGTGATGCACGTGGCAGGAAAGGCCCTTCGAAGCTTCAAGTACATGCTGAACAGAGACTACGTGAAGACAGGGAAGTCACCTTTGATCAAATATAATATGATCTTGGCTGAAGACTGGAAGTTTTCGTTAAGCAGAGGCAAAGCGAAGAAGCAAAGGCCAAGAGCGAGCGGTTCAAAACGCTCAACAAGATGAACACGCAGCCTCACACAATGGGCATGACAGGGTATGCCGGTAAGAGGCCGAAGTGGAGGGCGCAAGAAAGGGCTCAAGCCGATGCTGGGATAAAGAATCCGTTGTTAGACGTCGATGAACGGGGCCGTGACTACTTCTACGGCCACAAGTGTTGGGACACACTTGCCCTACCTCCGCAAACGTGCAGGGGAGTGTCGAGAGCGAAGGTTAGAAGGAAACTGGAATGGTGATGTTGTAGCTCTCTTCCCAAAAAATCGTCCCCCTTACACTGTTCACCCCCCGGTATTTATAGGGGATACCAAGGGGCGTTGACCAAATTACAAAAGGGTACAAGAAATATTCCTTCCCGCTGTACAACGGAAGGGCAGGATCGTACAAACACAAGAGGCGCAGGAAACCCTAGCCTGCCTTCCATGCGCCCGCCGCCGCTCGGCTCGCGCTCACCCTCGCGGAAATGCGAGGGTTGACCTGCATTTTGCGAAGATACCCATTCAGTTGCGAGGTCCAAGTCCCTTCGCCACCCGTTGGGCCTGGGCCTCTTGGTGAAGGTGTGCGAGATGCGCGAGGGTTGCTTCCAGCGCTCTTCATGCCCTTTGCCTGTAAGAACTTGTCAAACATTCCGAGGTTGGGTTAGTATTCGGGGGCCTGAACGGTGACTTGAGGGACTTGACAAATAAAAAGGCGGGTTTTGGCGAAGGTGCGCGAGGGCCGTTTGATCAGCCAGCCTGCGCAGCGCCACTGCCGAGGGTCCCTTCCCCCAATCGTAGCCCCTCGTTGCCTTGGTCCAGAAGAACAGCGTTTGGGCCCAAGCAGCGCTCTTAGACGGGAAATGTAGCGGGACCCTTGGCAGCGACGCCGACGGCTGACTTGGGCCGGGCCGTTGAATTTTATTCGTACTGTAGAAGTCCGTTTCGTTTTTTTTGTGTCGTGGGTCTTGGTTTTCGTGCCTGTGTTGTCGGGTGAAGTGTTTCGCCCCCGGCCTATATATTGGAGGGGTTGGTGGGGGCTTGAAATTGTGCCCTCCTTTGCTCTAGCCATCCTGCTGCCGCGCAAACCTTTTTGCGAAGGTTGCTTTAGTCTAGCTGCGAAGGTTGTCTGCGTTGAGCCCTGCGAGGGTTTGGTTTGAGAGATGGCTAGGTCCAAGCAACGGCTCGTGTAGCTTCTCTCCTCCGCTGCGGATGAGGGAAAGAGTTTTGATTTTGGACTGAGCTGAGTTTGTAGTTCTGATTTAGCGTCTTATGTTAAGCTCGGGTGGATTGAGGATGGAAAGGCGAGGATTAGCAGTGGGGAGACCGTTCCGAAGCCGGATGCAGATGAGATCATTATTTTTGAAGAATTCTTTTCGGCTGGACTTCGGTTCCCTGTTGCTTCCTTTGTGACCTCTGTTTTACAGAGGTTTAATCTGAAGTTCCATCAACTGACGCCTTCGTGCTTTACGAAGATGTCAGTGTATGTGTGGGCATGCTGCTCGCAGGGCATAGTTCCTCACGTCGAGGGTTTTATTCGCACTCATCGCGTGCATATGCAGCCTCGGAAGGTTGTTGATGGCGGAGGTAACACCAGCCTTGGTCAGTTCGCGGTGTACACCTTTTGTCATCGCGCCGGATCGGAGCTGCCGGTGCAAGCCCAGAAAAACAAATGGACCAGTGGGTGGCAGGAGTTCTGGTTTTACTACAAGTTCAGTGGCAATGCTGAACTCTGCGGCGAGCTTCTGCCACTTGGTGATGTTATCGCCGAAGCTATGATGAGCCCCGAGGCTCATGCTGCTGTTGACTGTTTGAGGGTGGTGGCGCGTTCTCAGTGTGCCCGCGATTTAGTCGAGGAGTACTGCTGTGCTAAGATTTGGCCCCTTAGCCGGAAATAGGCATGGTTTGCTGTTGAGGATGACCCCAAGTACGAGGGTAGAGGCTTGAAGAAACCGAAGGTTAACCTGAACAAGGTTTGGGAGAAAGTTCTTCGGAAATTTCCCAGGCGAGAGGATGGGATCGAAGCGATATATAAGCGTGTTCAGGATTGGGCGGAAGAGCTTGTTGGTAAGCTGTCCACACTGGAGATCAAGGCGATCCATAGCTCGGTGGGTAGCGGAGGTCGGGTTAACCGGTTGTTCGACATACTTGGGATCCAGTATGCGGACTGGCCTGCTCCGTCGAGCGAGGATGCGCCCAAGAAAAGAAAGAGTGCTTCTGCGGAGGAGAAAGGGATTGCTTCGCGGCCGAAGAGGGGTCGTGGTCGAGGTCGTGGCGGCGCCGGCAGCCGGGTGAAGGCACTTGCGACGAAAGTC